>MU724795.1:126901-191816 GCA_026770625.1 Nicotiana glauca
TCTCTCTACCGAGAGGTGTGAGAGTGAGTGCTAAACTGCAACGGTTATCCATATTCCCCTTAATTATCATCCTTGTATTAAAATTCTATACCCGTTAATTAGTCACCTAAGTGAGTGCTACGACCCTAGTGCTTTTCTCTTATTGCATACAACTAGCATTATTACTTAGCATAATTTAGTTTACAACTGTAGTTGATAAATTTAGTTGTTAAACAAAAGAAAAAACCAAAAATGATAGAAGATCAAATAGAAGCTAAAATGCACTTCTAGGCTTAGCAAATACTCAACTCCAATTTGAAGCTCTCTGTGGAAAAATCGACCCCGATACCACTTTTGGGTAAAAGTAATTAGCGCCCACTCTTTCTTAGGATTGAGTGTGCACCGATCACAGAGCTTAGCCCGATCACAAAGCAAATAAATAGTACTAGAAATAGCGCAATATTTTTACGAAAGAGGATAGTGCTTAGTCCCATGCGAATGTGAAGGCAGTGACTAGCCTCATGTAGGTACGGAGTTAAGGATTAGCCTCATGCAGGTATAAAGGCAAGGATTAGCCTCACACAAATATGGAGGCAGGGATTAGCCTCATGCAAATAAAGAGGCAGGGATTAGCTTCATGCAAATAAAGAGGCAGGGATTAGCCTCATGCAGCTATGGATGCATGGATTAACCTCATGCAATATAGGGAGACAAGGATTAGCCTCATGAAGATATGGAGGTAGGGATTAGCTTCATGCAAGATAGGGAGGTAAACATTAGCCTCATGCAAGTACGGAGGCAAGGATTAGCCTCATGCTGATATGGAGGCAGGGTTTAGCCTCATTATAGATAGGGGGGCAAGGATTAGCCTTATGCAAGTATGGAGGGAAGGATTAGCCTCATGCAATACGGAGGCAGGGATTAGCCTCATGCAAGTATGGAGGTAAGGATTAGCCTTATGCATAGATCAAGTAGTAGGTAAGCGTAGCATATGTCTTAGCTGGAGATGTATATTCGGTGTCTGATGGCCTGATTGATAGTAATCTTGCTACGTGCATATATTTGTAGATGTTACCATTTCGTCAGATGTGCCTGCGTCCCAAGAAAAAATTGTAAGTTCTGTGAGGGGGAGGTTGGTTTGTGCTTCGTCTGCTAGCCTTCCTATGTTCCGTTCTGAAAGCCCTTTCGAGTTCCCCTAGGTAACACCTGACAGTTATGGAAAGAGTTTTCAAAAAATATGCAATTGTTGATAAAAATAGCATTATTTTATAAATATATTGATATGTTTAGATGAACTAGTGACTGTAACATATCTAAAAGGCATTGCAACTCTCTTACGTCGGAATTTTGAGGGCCCTCCTCAAAATTCTGCCCTAGATTAGTAGATGATCCTTCAGTTGTTTGCGGATAATGGATCTTGCTGAACCTTTTTCGGAATTTTGAGAATCCTTTTTAGAATTCTACCCTAGTTTCATAACCAATTTCTAACTTTCCGGCATGCGATAGCGTCGGCTGGACTTGCTCCGGAATTTTGAGGGTCCTCCTTAAAATTTTGCCCTAGTTTCTGATCTAGGGGGATGAAAATTTTATTATGATATGACCGAGCCCATAAGGTTGTCTACGTATCCCCACATAAATAGGAATCATGTCAAGCTTAGTTCAACTACATCATATGGGGAAATGTAAAATATCTAAGCATAGCATCTCATGATTGCGTCAGAATTGATTGGTTTTGGCCAAATATCTCCATTCATTTTTGCAAGTATGAGTGCTCCTCCTGTCAGCACCCTGTGCACCATGTACGGACCTTGCCAGTTGAGAGAAAATTTTCCTTTGGCTTCATCTTGATGTGGGAAGATCTTCTTTAATACCAGATGCCCTGGTTCTAACTGTCTTGGTTTGACCCTTTTGTTGAAAGCTCTGGACATTGTGTTCTGATAAAGTTGGCCGTGACATACTGCATTCATCCTCTTTCCATCGATAGTGGACAATTGTTCATAGTGACTTCTTTTCCATTCTGCATCGCTGAGTTCAGCTTCATGTATGACTCTTAAAGAAGGAATCTCTACCTCGGCTGGGATGACAACCTCGGTACCACAGCATGTAGGAAGTTGCCCCGGTTGATGTGCGAACCATAGTGTAGTATCCTAATAAAGCAAAAGATAGCTTCTCGTGCCATTGTTTATGGTTCTCTACCATTTTCTTTAGTATTTTCTTGATGTTTTTGTTGGTAACTTCTTCGGCTCCATTCATCTAAGGTTTGTACGTTGTGGAATTCTTGTGCTTGATTTTGAAAGTTTCACACATAGCTTTCATCATATCACTGTTGAAATTGGTGGCATTATCAGCAATAATGGACTCAAGAACCCCGAATCGGCAAACTATATGATCCTTGACAAAATCTGTGACGACCTTCTTGGTTACAACTTTTTAAGATGTAACTTCTGCCCAATTCGTGAAGTAATTAATGGCTACTAGGATAAACCCATGTCTATTTGAAGCAGTGGGCTCAATCGGACCAATAAAATCCATTCCCCAGGCGGCGAAGGGCCAAGGTGAGCTTGTTGCATTGAGCTCGTTTGGCGGAACTTTTATTATATCGGCATGCACCTGGCAGTGAAAGCATTTGCGAACATACTGGATATAATCTGTCTCCATGATCATCCAAAAGTAACCGGCCCTGAGTATCTTCTTAGCTAAGATGAAACCATTCATGTGCGGGCCACAGGTCCCCGCATGCACATCCTCAAGTAGCTTAGAAGCTTCCTTTGCATCGACACATCTTAGTAAACCCAAATCAGGAGTTCTTCTGTACAAGTTTCCTCTACTGTGGAAGAAGTGATTTGACAATCTCTGGAGGGTGCGTTTCTGAGTGTGATTTGAATGCTCTGGATATTCTCCCTTCAATAAGTACTCCTTGATGTCATGGAACCAAGGCTTTCCATTCGTTTATTCTTCAACATGAGCATAATATGCTGGTAGGTTATGTATTTTCACCGAAATGGGATCAATATAATTCTTATCTGTATGTTGTATTATAGATGACAAGGTGGCCAATGCATCGACAAACTCATTTTGAATTCTAGGCACATGTCGGAATTCTATCTTCGTGAACCTCTTTCTCAATTCTTGCACATGGTGTAGATATGGCAATATCTTGGAATTCTTGGTGGCCCATTCTCCTTGTACCTGGTGCACAAGAAAATCTGAATCACCAATCACCAGTAGATCCCGAATGTTCATGTCGACTGCCATATTGAGTCCTAATATGCAGGGTTCATACTCTGCCATATTGTTGGTGTAGGGAAATATGAGTTTAGCAGATATCGGATAATATTGACCCATTTCTGATACAAAAACTTCTCCAATGCCCACTCCTTTGAAATTTGCAGCTCCATCAAAGAACATCCTCGAACCATCGTATGCTTCGATAATGTCTTCTCCTGTGAAAGATACTTTTTCATCAGGAAAATATCTTTTTAACGGTTCATATGCTCCTCCCACCAAAATTTTAGCAAGGTGATCTGCCAATGCTTGTCCTTTGATTGCCTTTTGAGTTACATAGAAGATATCAAATTCACTTAATATTATCTTTCGTTTGGCCAATTTTCCAGTTGGCATGGGTTTCTATAATATGTACTTCAGAAGGTCATCCTGGATATAAGGTAGGTAGTGTAGGCACAGAAGTAGTGCCTCAATTTCTGAGCTGTCCAAGTCAAAGCACAGCTAGTGCATTCCAGCAGAGAGTGCCATGCTTCGTAAGGTGTGAACATCTTACTCAGGTAGTATATGGCCTGCTGCTTCCTTCCTGTCTCGTCATGTTGCCCCAAAACACATTCAAAGGCTCCATCCATCATGGACAGATAGAGTAACAAAGGTCGTCCTAGTTTTGGTGGGACCAAAATTGTCGGTGTGGACAGGTACTCCTTGATTTTGTCAAAAGCATTCTGACAATCCTCTGTCCATCATGTTTCGGCAACCTTCTTTAGCATTTTAAAGATGGGTTCACATATGACTGTGGATTGCGCTATGAAGCGACTGATGTAGTTGAGATGTCCTAGGAAGCTCATCACATCCTTTTTTCCACTTAGGAGGCGGTAACTTGCCTTGACTTTAGAAGGATCTAGATCTATCCCTTGATAACTGACAATGAATCCCAATAATTTTCCTGTGGGAAACCGAATGCGCACTTTGCAAGGTTCAATTTCAAGTTGTACCTCCTTAGTCTGTCAAAGAACTTCCTCAAGTCCGCTATGTGATATGCGGCCCTCCTAGATTTGATAATGAAATTGTCCACATACACCTCTATTTCTTTGTGGATCATGTCATGGATGTTAGTTGTCATGGCTCTCATGTAAGTGGCCCCAACATTCTTCAGACCAAATGGCATCATCTTGTAACTTTATATACCCCAAGGTGTAATAAAAGCTATCTTCTCTACATCTTCTTCATCCATCTAGATCAGGTGATAACCCGCAAAGAAATCCACAAAGGATTGGAGCTCGTGCTTGGCGTAGTTGTCGATCAAAATATGTATATTTGGTAGTGGGAAGTCATCCTTGGGACTTGCTCTGTTTAAATCCTAATAGTCAACACATACTCTGACCCTGCCCATCTTTCTTTGAAACTAGCACAATGTTGGCTAACCAAGTTGGGTACTCAACCACCCTAAGAACTTTGGCTTTGATCTACTTAGTAACTCCTTCCTTGATTTTCAAGCTCATGTCTGGTTTGAACCTTTTGAATTTCTGCTTTACTGGCTGACACAAGGGAATGGTAGGCAGCTTATGAGCCACTATGGACGTGCTCAAACAGGTCACGTCATCATATGACCATGCGAAAATGTCCTCATATAATGAATGTACTCTTTTTTCTCTGTTGGTGGCAAGTGAATGTTGATGCGAGTCTCCTTGATGGTCTCGACGTCTGCCAAATTTACTGTTTCGATTTCGTCTAGATTGGACTTAGGCTTATTCTCAAAATTTTCAACTTCCCTGACAATTTCATTATCATCTTCTTCATATGAATCACTATTCTCATGTTGTGTTGCCTCATTACATGTCACAGTCACTAGTTCATCAGGAATAACAGAATACTCCTTTGCATGTACCTTCCTCCACAAGTCATCTGTCCCAATCTCAATGATAGGCTTCCTAGTAGTGACATCCTTACTTGAACCTCCCAAATGTTAAGTTATACAGACTCTTCCAGTTCTAGTCATTCCTTGTGCAGCATTAGATTCCTCTACCTTGGCCTTCCCTTTTCGCTGAGCCTCGGCAATATAATCCTAGGGTATTGCTTTTGAATTGAAGGGAGGTGTGGTTGATACAGTCATTGTGAAAAGTGTGACCACTTCTACTTCAAATGGAGAAGGGGTGGCTGCAGGCAGAGTCTGTACCATAATAGAAGTAAGTGTGACTACAACTTTAAATTCATCGCCTTCTCGAATAAGCCCAATCGACCCCTCAGCGTCCCATTCTTCATTCATATCTATCACATATACACTATCACGTCTAGATCAGGGAGGGGATTGTTGCGGACATTGGGTGCAGCTTCTTTTGCCTATATGACCTTATTTTTCAATTAGCGTCTAGATCTTATCCTTCAATGTTTGGCAGTCAGTAGTAGTGTACCCCTTCATACCCGAATGGTGGGCACAAGTTTTGTTTGGATTGAACCATTAGGATGTACTTTCTAATGCCACATCAGGAACAAGAGTAACGTAATCCACGGCTTTCAACCTTTCATACGACTGGTCGATGGGCTCAGCAATGGCAGAATATTATCTGGGTGGCTTGCGGTCAAAGTTAGGTCTTGGTCTTGGATAATTTTGGCGAGTTGTTAGTGACTGGAAGTGGGATGGTCGGGAGTTATAGGTGTGATGGACAGTGGCTATTTGAGAGTATCTGGGAGATATGGGTTGATATGTGGGTGGTGATGCTTGGTATGTGGGTGGAGGTATTTGGTATGTAGGTGGTGGTGTTTAGTATGTAAGTGGAGATTTCGGGCCCTGAGCCACCATTATTGCTCCGACATCTCTCTTCTTTGATATGCCGCTTGACTGTAGTGCCTTATTTGTGTCCTGTAGTGCCTTAAAATTCGTTACTACCCCCCTCTTGATTCCTTTTTTAATTCTCTCCCCAAGTTTGATGATATTAGAGAATTTGTGATTTTCGATAACCATCAACCTTTTATAATATTGCGGATCCTGTGTTCTGAAGAAGAATTTGTTCTTCTGTTCTTCATCCAAAGATGGCCTGACCTTGTCCGCTTCCGACCTCCAACGAGTAGCATACTCACGAAAAGTCTCAGTAGGTTTTTTCTTAAAATTCTGAATGTAGAAAACATCTGGTGTGTTCTCTGTGTTGAACCTGAATCGGTCCATGAAATCCGACACCATACTTACCCAATTGGACCATTTCTTGGGATCTTGGTTTATATACCAGGATAGAGCATCCCCAGTAAGTACAGACATGTAATTTTTGGCCCATACATTAGAATTACCTTTAATAGTCCTAGTATTTTTAGGATATTTATTTGAATTTATTTATATAGGATTTTACTTTATTATTAAATTTAAATCTATTTTAGGCACAAAAATTAAAAAATACAAAAAATGTTTAATGTTTTATCTTGTTTATATTTAGTTCAGGTTAAAATATTTTTATAGTGGTAATATTTTAATCTTACCATAACTTTAACGTATTTTTATTTTAATATGATCTTTGTAAAATACCAAAAATAGCTACATGTCATAGTATAGTTGGTTTTAATTAATTAAGAGTGAGTTCACAATTTTACAACACATTATTTTAAAAAGAAAATTAATGTTTCAGCCTTGTAGCATTAAAAGACCACTTTTAGAGGCAATTTTAAAACCCAAATTCGACCAAGACATGGCCCAAATCCGCCCAGCCTACTCTCTCACCCGGTTGACCCGCTGGATCCACCTTTTGAACCGCTCCGACACCTTCTTTAATCTTGGCCATTGATTTAATTTCATACAAAGGCCCATATTAATTTCCACCCTCATATAAAAACCTCCATTATAACCTAAATAAAACCCTATATCCAAAAAACCCTTAAGCAGCCGCACCACCCTCTACTATCCACTGCCGCCTCTCCAACTCGCCCAAATCAGGCGATTCCACTCGCTCGTATTATCTAACGGTCCCCCTCTTCTATGCCCACGTCATCAATACCATAACGACTACTGACACACAATATTCTCATATTTACCCTCCTCAAGCGCTTTTGATTTCTTGAACGGATCTCAGATAAATGGGAGCGGTTGGATGTGAGTGAAATCACATCCACGCCTTCCAGTTTTTCGATTTTTGTTTTATGAAAATTTTGGAGGATTTTCAGATTTTTGGAAGAATTTTTAGATTTTTCTTGGAGAAGAAGAATAGAAGTTTCTAGGGCTCCTATAAATAAGAGGTTTTCGGATTTTTCTGAGGGGGTTGGAGAGAAAAATCAGAAAAATCGAAAAAAAAGAAGAGTGTTCTAGGGCTCTGGAGGTGAATCTTCTCATGTTTCCATTTTTTGTTAAAAAAGAGTAATACAATCAAAAATAGTTTGAGTCTTTTTGTTAAAGTTCTGTTTTTCCATTTCAAAAATCAGAAAACAAAAAAAGAGAAATATTTAGTTCAGTTGTTCTTTGATTTTCGGATTTCTTCCTCCGATTTTGGATTTCATATTTTTCAATTTTGCTATTTCAACATGGAGATCGATTGAGCCAAAATCGAGTTTGCCGTTCGAGTTTTTGATTACCGGTTCTGTTACTATTTACCTGCTGTTGTGTTTCTTATTTATTTCAAAACATCATCGGAAAGTTTAACTTGTAATTGCTTAAAAATAGATTCAATCAAAAACTTTCAGCATTCAGGTTCATCTCTTTTCCTTTTTTGTTTTTGTTTCAGTACTGATTTAAGGCATGATAAGAGCTTAGGATAAAAAGTGAATGAATTCAAGTGTTAATAGAAGCCGAATTGGCAGGATTCAAATAGTACTGAATCAATATTAATCGTTTCCTATTATATTTTTTTTGTTTTGCTCTTGGTATTTAAATATCTCACAGCTTCGATTCTGCCCAGTTCTAAAATGGACTATTGAAGTTTGATCAGATTGTGTGATAGTCTGAGTTGACGAGATATGTTGTGTTACTTTTAGAGTTTCTTTGATGAATGCAAAGTTTTATGCTAAGGTGCCTTGATCGCTTTGTAATGATTTGGTGGAAATTTGTATGTTTTTCAGGTTCAAGTGGAATTACTTCCATACGTTATTGTGATTACAGTTTCATTCTACTTCTCTATGTTGGTTAGCGACAATGTATGACTACTTCCCATGTAGGTTTTTTCTTACTCACTGAAACTTGAAAGTCGACTCATGTTGGTTATTTGGTTTATTCTTCTCAGTTTGAGCGTGGTGTACTCTTAGAGAAATTTGTTAAATTTTTCTACCCACTGATGAATTAGTTTATTTTCCTAATATTCTAAATTCTTTGTCATTTTGGTTTAAGATTGGCTTAGTTCGATACAATGTTTTTAGATGCCTCTGTCCGAATTCCATATTTGTTTGAAGCTTAGGAGTTAAGTGTGTAGTTTGGGAATTAATACAATTGATCAACAAGAAATTTACTGCCTCTTGTTCTATTTATACCATGTACTAACTTATAATTCTATCTAATTGCTCTTTCTCTTATTAAGATATATTAGCATCTTTTCTCGGGGCTTTATTAGTTTGATCCTATTTCCTGGATCTAAAGTGTCGTTATGACTGAATATCAGCTACTCGATATGAGTCTCGTAGTTGAACCTTACATCGGAGAAGCTTAAGTTTCAAGTTATATTAATTAAATAATTGGTGAAGAGTGCATCTTTCCTAGTATGTTTGATTATTAATCTGATAAATGCATTTGTAGCAACTTTGGTCAATAGCACGTGCGTTGGTTTTCTATTGAGACATTGATAAGTCATTAGTGATAATCAAGTTTCACATGAAATGAATCTCTGCGGGTTACTAAGTCACATGATGGTCATGGTTAATATAAATTGATAGTCCCTGAAAAAATGATTTGCTTATTTCTTTTGAACTTTAAACACAAAAAGGGTCTGTGCTTTTCATGTCGGATCCATGTTAGCGTCTGTTTGGTTTGAGCTATGGGATTAAGGAGTAGTTTGAGAAAGATGAAGTGATATTGCAAGAAGTTTGTCATATTTCTAATCCTGATCTTTGCATTAACTTGTTTTACTCTTATTTTTTATTTTTTTACTAGTTAGTTCATTTAGCTCATACCTCTTAAATAATTACCTCTTGGGTGTTTATTTTCAGTTTTGTATATGTTTCCACGTTCACAATTTGGTCTTGTGATTTGGCCTAATTGGCTAGGGTTTGCAACTGTTTTCATGTTTATTTGAATAGAATGATAAGGGATTTTGGGGAGGTCACTGTTAAAACGAAAATGACCATGAATTGAAGTCTCCTTTTTATTTAATTCTCCTTATTTACTTATTTTCGTATTGTTTTCTAGGATCATGTTGAAGCCGATCACATTTGGGTAGGCAAGCCTTAGGATTTTCGTTGGTTTCGAGGCGAGAGGTCGTTCCCTTAGTTAAATTTATTCATGAAATACCCCAAAGAAGTTGTATATATTTTATTCCGGGGTATGCCCCAAAGTACTTGAGATTGACAGTAGAACTCATAGTTCTTTTTATTTTTATTAGGTGGAGACGACCTCGATTTTCG
This sequence comes from Nicotiana glauca, assembly GCA_026770625.1. Lineage (NCBI taxonomy): Eukaryota > Viridiplantae > Streptophyta > Magnoliopsida > Solanales > Solanaceae > Nicotiana > Nicotiana glauca. Next base: position 136,628 of record MU724795.1, read on the forward strand.
TGTGTGTTTCTTTTGCTTTTCCGTGATTCTACCTCAACTTGAATAGTTTAAAAGCCGACTAGATCAAGTATGCAACCACACTAGTTACGGGACTTAGGGAATGCCTAACACCTTCTCCCCGAGTCAAATGAATCCCTTTACCCGAATCTTTGGTGTAAACTTAGTTTTCGAGTCCAAAGTATTTTTAAAAGGAAAATTATTTTTAAAAAAAATGGTGACCTGACACACCGAAACCAATGTCAGGTGGCAACTCGGAGTTAATCGTTTTGAACACGATCTTTTGTCACTTTTCAATTGAAAACCCTTTTTGAGCTTTACAAATCTTTTTATTTACATAAGAGGGTTTAGTGAGGTTGTAAAAAAAGGGTGTGACAGCTTTGGCGACTCTGTTGGGGAGTTGTAGGTTCGAGCTGATACTTGATTTTATTGGCTTTTTAGAATATTCGGTTGAGATTTTTTATGTTTCCTTTATTTTCTTTATTTGACTTAATTTTGTTTATATCGCTTTATTTTCTAGTTGTTTATGTGTTTACCATTTTCCCTTTATGCGTTACCGCTTTATAACTGTCATCATATGCATTACCCTATCAATTCTTTCTGCAACAAGTCTTCCAGAGTACGTTTGAGCGTACACGGCCTTTTTGTGAGTTACCTGTATCTTTAATGGGGTGGCATGGGACCATGGAGTGGGCGGACAGCTAGAGCAGCCGCCATCGACCACGTGCCTCCCCGAATTGCCTTATTAGTGAACCCCAAACCGTAGGTCAACCTTTAGGTCATGCTTATGTGCATCATATCATTTAAACCTAGCAGGGTTCGGTCCCAGGAATCGTGTCCCATTGTAGGAGGCCTATCCAAATTATGTTAAAATGGGTTTATGGCCCAAAAAGACATTTAATCTTCCCTATGTGCTACATGCTGCATCTCTTTAGGGGTAAACAGGTCATTTGGCAGACCAAGGATATTTGAGGGTGAAATATAAAATGAAACAAGTAGGGCCCACTCATATTTTTCTTTCATAGTTTTCCAAAAATAAAAAAACAAGAGAAAAAGAAAATCCAAAAATATTTTACACTTTCCATCATTTTTCAAAAAGACAAAAAAAATACTTTTTCCAAACTAGTTGCATTTCATTTTTAAAGCTTTCTTACATATCCGATCTTTCCAAACTATGCGAACTTGATTCTCGTCTTTCAGGGCGGGATATGTTGGCAGCCCATATAGGGTCTGGTCTTCCTAGTGAGTCTTAGGTTCTTGGCTTCGCGGGGTCTTACCCGAATCTTGCATGTCTAGCCACCTTTGGCCACATCGGCCATTCTTGCAAAATAGGGCCATTTTCACAAAGGTAACTCCGTGACCCATGTCTTAGGATCTTGAGTCCACAACTAGGTTTCATATTACTTTAAGATCCGTCATTTTCGAGTTTGCATCTTTAGCCACTTCTGGCCATATCGGTCATTTTTGCAAAATGGGTCATTTCTGCAAATTAATTTTGGGCTATGATTATTGGGAGTTTGAATCCTTATAAGCCTTAGGGAGACATGTCCATGTCTTTGAGGCCATCTTTGTTGAGTTTGCACTAATAGCCACATTTTGGCTACGTAGGTCATTTTACAGAAATAGCCTTAATCATATCTTGCATGTGTCCAATAGAAGGTGCCATGGTGTCACATGTGTCTTGAGTCACTAACTCTATTTGATATTATTTTTTCCATTCAGGTATGGATCAGTTTGCTAGAGTTTAAGCATGACAAATACCCAGGACCATTCTAGTCAAGACCATTTCATGCACGAGCTGCTTGAGGAAACTTTTTATTTTTAGTCTATGTTATGTTGTCTTTTAATTATTAGAAGATCTAGTTAAGATTTTCGAGTCTCTTGTTATAGTACTTCCTATTTTGTCTTTGAAAAAAAAAAGTTATAAATGGAAAATTCAAAAAGATTTGTTTTAGTTTATTTTGTCCATTATTTTTCAGAACTATGCTTGATTTGATTCATGAGGGACATGATACGTAAGCAACCTACATATGGTTCGATCGAATCATTTTTAAAACTAAAAAAAAAGAGAAAAAAAGAGAGAAGAGAAGAGATGAAGTTGTGGGATGTGAAAATGAGAGGAAACTGTGGGATAAAAGAAAAGAGCGATAATTATAAAGAAATGAAAGGAAAGAAAAGAGAAGCTTGAAATGAACAAAATTGGGATGATGCCAAATAACCTTGTGACCCTCGAAGCCATTCTAGAACCGTTAATTGTTGCTAGGGGCATTGCATGCAAAGTGATATTTCTATCTGATAAATGTCCTAACGCTAACATGTTGTCTTTGTTTTGTTCCTCTTTGTTACTTTCATTGATATCATAAAAGAGGGTGGATAATTTATGGCACTTTGGCGATTCGTCCATACAACATAAGGTCAAAAGTAAGGAAGTCATGGCTAGCAAATACTTGGACACAGGCGTTGTCAATCCGCCTAAGGAGATTGTTGAATCAGAATCTGAGTTAAAAGAAGAGGTACTAAGGTTGAAAGGACAGATGGCCGAAATGTACCAAGTCTGGATTAGTGGGTGCTTTCCACCATTATTTCCCACTAACTACACTGAAAGCCTCGTTACCATTCAGCCATTGTCACAAATCCATATTTTCGCTGGTACTAATGTCTCCCAAACTTTCCATGCTCTACCAGCCAAAATAACCACATACCCTATTCTGACATGTGCTCCTATTTTTGTAGCCCCTCCGCGAGCTATCCTCCATCTATCTTCTAATGAATATGCGTTCAAAGTCCCTGATACCAAACACTATGCTCCAGTACCCGCTTTCCAAGTCTCGGATCCATACTCTTACACTCCTCATTTTGAACCTCACGATGAAGCTGAAAAGCCTGCTAAGATAGTGGAGTGATGAGATATCCAGGAAGATGAAAGGTATAGAACAATCCTTAAAGAACATGCAAGGAATGGGAAATAACATGTCTTACAATGTGTATATTTCTAGATATTCGTCTGCCTGCGGGGTTTAAAATGCCAAAGTTTAACTTATATGATGGGCGTGGAGATACAGTAGCCCATTTGAGGGGTTACTACAATGAAATGAGAAATGTTTGCGGTAAAGATGAATTGTTGATGGCGTATTTCAGTGAGAGTTTGAGTGGGGAAGCCTTGGAGTGGTATACTCACCAAAATATCAGTAGGTGGCATGCATGGGGTGACATGGATCAAGATTTTGTTTGGCACTATCAGTACAATGTAGAAATTATCCCAGACCGCTCCTCCCTATCTTAGATGGAAAAGAAACCCAAGAAAATATTTAGTGAGTTTTGGTTCAGATTGAACGAATAAGTTGCTCGGGTCAGTTCTCCGAATGATAGAAAAGATACTGCTGAGAACCGCCAATGACAAGATCTAGTGGGAAACCCTGCTAAATACTTTCAATCTCAATACCGGCCCTATGAATATCCCCGAGCTCCATATACTCCACCCCAGTATTATCCTGCGAACAATGTCTGGTCATCTGTCCAACCACTGAGTCACTCCCTAGGCCAAGCATCATCCCAACATCCTTGTACGCCATCACAACATTTTTAGGAACCCTATAACCCTAAAAAACATAGCTATTGAGGGAAACAAAGGCAGAAAGATAATTTCACGCCAATCGGAGAATCCTACACAAGCTTGTTTGAAAAGTTAAAATATTCTGGCCTGATTGAGCCACTCCTCGGCTATACTCCAGGCCCGTATGCAGAAGGTTTTGATCCTATTGTACAATGCATGTACCACTCTAATGTCCAAAGTCATAGTATTGAAGATTGTTGTGCTTTGAAAACAGAGATAGAAAGAATGATTCAAGAAGGGATAATGTCATAACCCTAGTTCACCAACCGTGAACATGTCATGATGGCACCTGCTCCCCATGACCAGGTAAGCCTAATATTGCGAAAACATAATAATTGCAGAAAATAGAGAAAATTGAACTAAATATCTAAAGGAAACTATACTGAATGCCACTCAGAATGTACAACTCAATATCACAAGTCGAACACAATTCCCAAAACCCGGAAACTCACGGGCAACACAGACTACAGAAGTATGTAGTAAGGCTCCAAAACTCCAGAATATCTAACAACCGGAAGAAAGTACTATATATAGAGTAAGAGGGTGACTCGTCGGTCTGCGGACGCAGCAGATCTACCTCGAAGTCTCCGTAGTCCTCCGGCCTCACTGATAGTGCGCCTGAGTAGAGGTACCTGGATGATCTGCACATGAAAAACATACGCAGGAAAGGCATGAGTACACCACAGCGGTACTCAGTAAGTGCCAAGTCTAACCTCGGTTGGGTAGTTACGAGGAAGGTCAGGGCCCTACTGAGGCAAAATATAACAATAACAATAATTAACAGCACATTAATCTGACAGAAATAATAAATACAACAGTGAAATAAGACAGGTCAACGAGGCAATAACAACTACAAAGTTTGAGTAAAACACGGAGAAAAACACATCAATATCAAGATACCAATGAGAGTCTCATAGGATACTGTACTGTAGCCCTTTCCTCAACTATCCAGCAGGTCTTTTGGGATATCGTCCTGTAGTTCAATTCATGTACCAAAACAAAGGATCTCTCGGGATACCGTCCCGTAGTCCAACCATCAATGTGCAGGGGGATCTCCCGGGATACCCTCCCGTAGTCCCAAAGTAAAAGTGCAGGGGGATCTCCAGGGATACCGTCCCGTAGTCCCAAAGTAAAAGGCAGGAGGTTCTCTCGGGAATCGAAATCGTAGTCCCAAAGTAAACAGACAAAGGGGGGAGCTACCGGAATCCCACATCTGTAGTCGCAATATAAATGCAAAACCACAGCCAGAAACAACTAAGAAATGAAGTACAAAAGACAAACAACATATAGAACTAGCCTAGCATGCTTCACGTAATACAGTCAAAGCAGCTTAAGCAATTAGATAGTCAAATGAGCTAAGCATGCTTTTCCTAATCTAGCATAAGTCATAACTTCAAATAGAATAAAGCAAATAAGAATAAGGGCTAAATTTCCATAGCTTAAGTAAAAACTGGGATTTCATCAATCGGCTCAAGTACGCGCTCGTCACCTCACGCACAAGGCACTCAAATATCAAGTAAAATCCTAAGGGAAAAAGTCCCCCACACAAGGTTAGACAAGCCACTTACCTTGAACCGGCTCAATATCAATAGAAACCACGTCTTTGCCACGAGTATCTGACTCCAAATGGCCCAAATATATTCAATTCAATTACATATCATAAATAATATTGCAAACAACTGATTCCACTATAAAAATTAGAGCTAGGATGTGAAAATAGGTAAAATGACCAAAATGCCCCTTAATCCAACATCTCGGAATCGAATAATTTTTACATTTTCAGAACCCTCGTACTCTCATGAGTCTAACCATACAAAAAATCTCCCAAATCGGAGGTCAAATGCCCACTCAAAACCCAATAGTTTAGCCAATGAAGTTTTACCCCAAATTACCCAATTTTGATCTTATATTCGAATTCCAATAATGTATTAAGCTATATAATGATGTAATATAATGAAAAGGGATAAAAAAAACGTTACCCAATGATTTTCTCTTCAAAACCCACTAAAAATTGCCTTCTCCCGAGCTCCCAATCGATTTTTCAACCTTATAAAATTAAACCCTCGAAACTGCTATTTCTGAACAGTCATTTCCGCTTATGCGGACAAGGGACTGCTTCTACAGTCCCACTTATGCGAAAGACCAACCACTTTTGTGGTTTTCACTTAAGGGCCATATTCCGTTTCTGCGGAGAAATAATCGCTTCTACGGTACCGCGTATGCGGAAAATCAACCGCTTCTGCGGTTCCTAAGGGGGAAGACCAATATCGCTTCTACGATGAGGAAAACGATTCTGTGGCTCCGCTTCTATGGTCCCCAAGCCATAGAAGCAAAAATACCAGAAGGAACAAAATACCAGATGCTGCAAAACTTAGAAATTTCCTCCGTTAACCACCCAAAATTATCCCGAGGCCTACGGGACCTCAACCAAAAGCACCAATACCACCTAGTACCTTATTCGAACTTGTACCAATCCTTAAACACCTAAAACAATACCGGAAACCCGATTAAATCAAAGATTCAAGCTTAAGAACTTCCATTTTCTTCCAAATACGCTTTTGATCAAAAACCTAACTAAAACACGTCCAAATGACCTGAAATTTTGCGAACACATCCCAAATGATATGACGGAGCTACTGCAACTTCTGGAATTCCATTCTGACCCTCGGATCAAAAATTTACTATCGGACCGGAAACTTCAAAAATACAAACTTCGGCATTTTAAGCCTAAATGAGCTACAGATCTCCAAAATACATTCCGAACATGCTCCCAACCCCCAAATTACCTAACGGAGCTAGCGAAACCATCGAATTTCCATTCTAAAGTCCTCTTCACACTATTTCGGTTACGAACCATTTTTCAACTCTTAAGCTCTCATTTAGGGACTAAGTTTCCCAAAACACTCCGTATCCTAACATCAAATATCCCGGCAAACCAAAATAGCATAAATGAACTTAGGGAAAGCAATTAATAGGGGATCGAGGCGTAAATTCGAAAAATAACTGGCCGAGTCATTACAGATAATTATGGTCCAAGGCAGTAACACTCCGAGTGTCACACATAATCCTCTACAGGCACGTGATTGCACACAAATTGTTGGGATGGTTTGCAATGACAACGAATGTGTATGTTCTTTCAAGTCATTTGGTGAATCATTTTCAGCGAGATCTCTTAGGTTTGTTCAAAGGATTCAATAAGCCACGTACTGAAAATGATGGAATTAAAGTCAGTGAAGGTCCTAGTAATTTTGATATGCAACCTAGTGGCTGAGATCTCGAGTTTTATCATTAAAAAGCACCTCATTTCCTCATCGAAAAGGAGTTTTGGCAACTCATTTTGACATCTTTTCTGCTATCTGGTTATTTCACGGTTGTAACCCAGATTTTATCTTGTTTGCTCTGGTGATTCAAACCCTCCTATCCTCTTTTGCCTGTCTCTAGGAATCATGTTAGTTATTTTTGTGTCTCTAAGTCTGTCTTCTAGGATTGTTTAGGGCATTAATATAGATTTTAATATGTTGTTCAAACCTTCTATCCTTTGGTCAAATGAGATTTTGTTTTTTCTGTTATTTGCAGTCTTCGTTTAGTTTTTTCGTGTATATAGTTCTCTCCAGGCCAGTTCTGGTGACATGACATGCATGCGAAGTTTTTAGCCAGAACTTGAAAGCCAATCTAATTATGGTATAATGAAACATAGTTTTGAATATGATAAAAATATGCATTTAAGGAAACCAGTAAAGATTCACGCATTCTGAGATAGTCTGAAGCTTGAATTGAGTGTAACTGAGGCAGTTAGTCTGGGAAATCAGGAGGTTAATAAGAGCATACAACAAGGAAATGTCTCTCGAACAGTTTGAGGTAGATCATTCAGTAGTGAAATGCATTCTTCCACATCAAGGCAAGGTTGAGTCAAGTCTGCTTTGAATTGGCAAGAATCATTCATTAGGACAAAGGTATTGCCCATCAGCACTTTCTGTTTGGGTTGATTCCATCAAAAGATATTATATATGAGTTCTTTGCTCATTTTCAGTTGCATTTTGCTCTTGGCATGTTCAAAGTTGAAATGACGAAGGCATTTTGTTCCGCTACCTAAGCACTTACATCATTTGCTACCCGTTTTGAGCCTTATTTATTTTATTTCATAACCCTCTTTTGGAATCAAGAGTAGAATTAGGGAATGAAAAAAAAATGAAAAGGAAAAAAATGAGAGAAAAGAAAGAAAGAAAAATGACAATAAAAAATAAAAAAATGAAGTGAATGATGAAAAAAGAAGAGAAAAGGAAAAAAAAAAGAAAAAGAAAAAAGAAGAAGGAAAAGAGAAAAGAAAAAAAAAAGAAGAAGACAAAAAAAAAGAAAGAAAAGAAATAAAAAAATAACTTTTTCAACTACGTTCGACCTGATTTCTTTTAAGGATACGTAGGCAGCCTTACACGATTTGGTCACATCAAAATAAAAATCCAAAATTCCCTAGACTCAAAGAAACTGCGGCAGAAGTTTTGGTTTCACAAAAAATCTGATTCCAAAAGTTGTAATTTTGAACCCTTTTCATCTTAAATTATTTTGAGCCTTCATGCCACCCTTTATTTCTAGCCATGTCCAAAGGACTACATTGCGGTGCAAAGAAAGGCCTTCCGATTAATCTTTGAGGATGCCAAGTCAAGCGAGATAGAGGTATGATTTACATCATGGGTAACACCTTGTTCATGGACACAAAGAGAAAAATTAAAATAAGAGAGTCTTATTGGTGAAAACCATCATGGGTATCGTAAGGCGATAGTGAGCTGAGAGAAAATTTAAAATGAGAGAGTCTTATTGGTAAAAATCCTACAGGCATCGTAAGGCGATGGTGAGTTCAATGATGAACAAATGAGAGATGCTTGTTAGTAAAAACCCTTCGGGGCACTGCAAGTCGAATGAGGCTCGTGACTTTATAGAGAATTTGGCTTATTGACTCCTTTGAACTCGACTTGGCAGGATTCAAATAGTACTAAATCAATATTAATCGTTTCCTTTAATATGTGTTCTGTTTTGCTCTTGGTATTTAAATGTCTCACATCTTCGATTCTACCCAGTTCTAATATGGTCGATTGAAGTTTGATCTGATTGCGTGATAGTCTGAGTTGACGAGATATATTGTGTTACTGTTAGAGTTTCTTTGATGAATGCAAAATTTTATGCTAAGGCACCTTGATCGCTTCGTAATGACTTGGTGGAAATCTATATGTTTTTTAGGTTCAAATGAAATCATTTCCATGCCTTCTTGTGATTAGAGTTTCATTCTGCTTCTCTATGTTGGTTAGAGACAATGTATGACTACTTCGCATGTAGGTTTGTTCTTGCACACTGAAACTTGAAAGTCGACTCATGTTGGTTATTTGGTTTATTCTTCTCAGTTTGAGCATGGTGTACTCTTTAAGAAATTTGTTAAGTTTTTCTACCCGCTGATGAATTAGTATATTTTCCTAATATTCTAAATTCTTTGTCGTTTTGGTTTAAGATTGGCTTGTTTCGATACAATGTTTTTAAATGCCTCTGTCCGAATTCCATATTTGTTTGAAGCTTAGGAGTTAAGTGTGTAGTTTGGAATTAATACAATTGATCAACAAGAAATTTACTGCCTCTTGTTCTATGTATCCCATGTACTAATTTATAATTCTATCTAATTGCTCTTTCTCTTATTAAGATATATTAGCATCTTTTCTCAGGGCTTTTTTAGTTTGATCCTATTTCCTGGTTCTAAAGTGACGTTATGACTGAATATTAGCTATTCGATACGAGTTCCGTAGTTGAACCTTACATTGGAGAATCTTAAGTTTCAAGTAATATTAATTAAATGATTGGTGAAAAATGCATCTGTCCTAGTCTGTTTGATTATTAATCTGATAAATGCATTTGTAGTAATTTTGGTCAATAGCACATGTGTTGGTATTCTGTTTAGACACTTATTCCTTGGATCCTGTTAAAGTCATTAGTGACAATCAAGTTTCACATGAAATAAATCTTTGCGGGTTACTAAGTCACATGATGGTCATGTTTAATATAAATTGATAGTCCCTGAAAAGATTTTTTGCTTATTTCCTTTAAACTTAAAACACAAAATGGGTCTGTGCTTTTCATGTCGAATCCATGTTCGTGTGTGTTTGGTTTTAGATATGGGATTGAGGAGTAGTTTGAGAAAGATGAAGTGATATTGCAAGGCGTTTGTCATATTTCTAATCCTGATCTTTGCATTAACTTGTTTTACTCTTATTTGTCATTTTTTTACTAGTTAGTTCATTTAGCTAATACTTCTTGGATAATTACCTCTTGGGTGTTTATTTTCAGTTTTGTATATGTTTCCACGTTCACAATTTGATCTTGTGATTTGGCCTAATTGGCTAGTGTTTGCTACTATTTTCATGTTTATTTGAATAGAATGATAAGGGATTTTGGGGAGGTCACTGTTAAAATGAAAACGACCATGAATTGAAGTCTCCTTTTTATTTAATTCTCCTTATTTAATTATTTTCGTATTGTTTGTTAGGAGCATGTTCAGGCCGACCGCATTTGGGTAGGTAAGCCTTAGGATTTTTGTTGGTTTCGAGGCGAGAGGTTGTTCTCTTAGTTAAATTTATCCGGAAAATGCCCATAAGAAGTTGTATATGTCTTATTTCGGGGTATGCCCCGAAGTATTTGTACTTGGGATCAATAGTAGAACTCATAGTTTTTTTTTTATTTTTATTAGGTGGGGACGACGTCGAGCTTCGTGTGTGTTTATTTTGCTTTTCCATGATTCGACCTCAACTTGAATATTTTAAAAGCCGGCTAGATCAAGTATGCAACCGTACTAGTTACGGGACTTGGGGAATGTCTAACACCTTCTCCCCAAGTCAAATGAACCCCCTTACCCGAATCTCTCGTGTAGACTTAGTTTTAGAGTCCAAAGTGTTTTTAAAAGGAAAATCATTTTTAAAAAAACTGTGACCTGGCACACCGAAACCAATGTCATGTGGCGACTATGAGTTAATCCTTTTGAACACGATCTTTTGTTACTTTTCATAAAGATCTTGATTCGGATCTTTTCGTCTTTCCCGGCCCCGATAAGTTTGTTGCAATAGGTCCACAGATGGACTCTGGGATCACCTATGCCATCAAATATCTCAAACTTTGGAGGTTTGTATCCCTCTGACAGTTCTACGTCTGGTTGTATGCATAGGTCTTCATAGTTCAACCCTTCTATTCCTTTGCCGCCTTCGGCACCTTGAACTCAGCTTGTCAACTTTTTGAGTTCCTTAGCCATGTTTTGAATGAGCTGGTCCTTCTCAAAGGATTCTGGTGTATAAGAGATTGGTTAGATAGAGTGAGGTATAATTTCCACTTATATAGGGCTGCTTTGATGGATGCCAAGGACTTGGGTATAATGATGGTCATTGGTGGAGTTTTAGGGATCAAAAATGGGTGGTAGTATGTTTTGGGGAGTGCGGTAAGTGGTGGCTGGTATGTACTGAATTGGTTGATGGTGGTGTTGTGGCGGAGCTAGTATGGTAATAGGTTGGTATTTCGAGGTGGAGTAGCATATTAATTTAGTGCGAGAGGGTTTTGTAGATGTTGGTTTTGTATGCTTTGGGGAGGTGCTGGGTTCTTAGTATTCTATTGGTTGATGTTGGGGACATTCAGGGTGAGTGACAAGTTTGCCAAGTTGCGAACCTGCTCAAGTTCTCCTTGCAATTCTAGTATTCCAGTCTCAAGACTAGACCATTTGGGGCCGGAGTACTATGGCCATCTAAGGTTTCTGCGTTCTTAATATTCTTCTTTTGGATACCACTTAAGTCGTCCATTTTTGCTTTTCCTCTGCCTTTTGTGTTGCTTGGAGGAGGAGGAGGTGGAGGGCCTCTAGATCTAGTATGATACGCTGATAAGGACAGTATGAGTGAACCAACCTAAGGGGATGAGAATAATAAAAAAATAAGCAAAAACAAAAAGGTAACAAGTCAGTAAGGATTTTTGAAATGTTTCTAGTATTTAAACACATATTGAGGAAGTAAATTCATTTCTTAATTTGGGAGCCTCGTTGTACCCGAGGTAGGCCTAGCAATAAATAGATTTGGAGAACTTTAAATGCCAATAAATGCTTCATTTCATAATATAAAATTAGACGAATCCCAAAATGACACTAAGATAAAATAAGTCACTATTGGCACTTGGCCTTATTACATTTTAGGAAAGCAAATAAATCTAGCCTATTTGGTCCCAGAAGGACCTTCCCCAGATTCGATCTTCCTGACCCTATCATATAGATCCCCCAGCTCGCGCAGTCCCAGCAGCATGTAGGCTCTAGCCAGATGTCCTCCTTCAGATACTTCGGCGTTCTGGCAATCCTCGATCCTCTTTATAACTTTACCTTCCATCTCCACTATTCCTCGCTCCAGATATTCCAACTTTCTGTTGGAAGTGGCTTCCATTTCTTTCCATTTCTCGATCAACCTCGCATTCCTCTCATCTATTTCCCAGTGCTCATTCTCAGAGTCGTTGACCCTTTTGCGTAGCCTGTTGTATATGACTTGAGCTTTGGCCTCTTCGTCTATGATTATCTTTCCTTGACTAGCCCCTGGCATCCCCATTCCTTTTAGATTATCCTCTAACCATGCTGGGTAGAGATATTTTCACCCTACATGATACCTGTCTGGCTCAATGGTATTTTTTCCATAATGATCTTGCAGTGCCACATATGCTGAGCTTGGCATTTGTAAGGGACGTCATCATCTTGAAAGTCTGTCCTGAAATGACTCATCTTGGCAACCCTTGGTACAACTTGTTTCCTGCCTGCATGCGTCATAACTCGGATAGGAACATAGGGATATATCCCTCTCAACCCAATCAGCACAAGGTGTGGAGTATCCCTGGATATGATGATGACTTCGCCTATTGGGAACCATTCAAACATCCATTGAACCTGTTCCTCGATCAGATTGTTGAAGAACCCTACCCATTCTTTAGCGCTTTCAGGCTGAGCAAACCTGTCTGGAATGTAAGTCATCTACTTGGGGTGATGAAAGGCAATATGGTCGTTCCAAGCCCTTCGCGGAAACTCTTGGTGATAGTGACCCTTTTGGAAATGTTCTAACGACCACAACTACAGTAACAAATTATAACCCTCGAATGCTTGACCCCTCTTTGACAGCACTCTAGATCCCTGTAGATGTCGGCTGTGATCATGGTGACTACGGTATATGTCTGTCCATTAATCCCTTCCATCAAATTCTTGGCAACCATGGCCAACCTAGTGTGGATTCTTCCATTTTTCATTGGGAACACTGTGAGGCCTAAGAAGCATACAATGAACACGAACACTCTATGGTGGATGTGACCCAGAGAAGTGAGAGAGATATCATCATGGTCGGTACTGTAGGACTTGCTATAGCCATATGTCTCATACAGGTATTCAAAGGGTATGTAAGATTCCTTCAGGCATACTAAGTCAGCATTCTTCTTCAACCCTATCATCTTAAAAAACCCTTTGCCGATACAGTTTTCTGGTACCAATATTCCGGGACTATCCCAAAGCAAACCCGCGAGCCCTCCAATTTCTTCTAGAAGCAATGTCATTTCTATGTCACTGAAATGGAACACATCACTTTCGCTATCCCAGAACAAAGTGGCAGCCTCGATCAACTTGTTGTTTGACTCAATGTCTAGCTGGGAAGGCAAGTTACCTAGGTACTTCCTTACACGTTTCTCGTCACTTGAGGAAAGGTCCTCCTACCAATCTAGCATCAATGGTGGGATGTTTCTAACCATACCGAATCTGGGGACCTTGTACCTCATTTTCTGCAAAACAAAAGGATTAGGCCTTTCTCCCCCATCAGACTCGACTATCTAAACATTCATGATCAGCATATCGACATTTAGTTCTCCAAATTAATGCACAGAACGTGGTTGTGTCTGTTGGTATTATGGAAATCCCGATGGACTTTGGATAAGGCTCATCTAAAAGGATCATTATGTGGACAACATAATTTATTCGACTAGGTATGACCATGAAGCATGCACAATTTTGACCAAAGTAAGGCTACTATGAGGGTTTTAGACTGGTATTCTCAAGCGGACAACTTAAGGGGGAAAGGCATGGAACCGTCGACTGCACTGCTGATCGACTGGTTTTACCGCAAATAAGCCTTTTCGAATTTAAGGGTAATAAATAAGAAGAGCGCAACCACTTATCAAGCGGTGCTATAGATTTGATATGCACCAGTGGGATATGAAATGGAGCATGATTTATGCAGCAATTAATAAAATATAGTCAAGTATTTGCACATAGAAAAATAAATGCGATATTTAAATAACTGAAAGACAGTTACAGAAAAGAAAACAAGGAGACAAGTCAGTTTCAGGGATAAAGAATCATAAATGCTTAGAAGAAAATAGACAGTTAAATTTAAATAAAGGGAAAGGGTACGGGATAAAGCATGTTTGGACTAATTCATAAAAATAAGTTCCTTATGGTAAGAGCCTAAAGATATCCCCAGTAGAGTCGCCATGCTGTCACACCCCCTTTTTCCTTCCTTTTGATAGGGAAGTACAGGTTTCGACATTCATGGGGGTAATAACTCATTTACTTTTGGGAATTTGGGTTTTGAAAAGTTGGCACCTAACGGATTATGGTGCGTTAGGGCACCCAGAGTGATTAACTCTTGGATTGGTTTGTATTACTAGAGATTTAGGGTAAGGGCTCAAAATAACCTTGAGGGGAAGGTGTTAGGCACCCCTCTCAGTCCACAATGGTGGGTCTCGGCCGAACTTATACTTATGAACTAGTCATTTAACAAATAAATAGTTTAAACACATAATCACAAATAAGAGCAGGTTTTGGACATTTACATGATTCAAATAATGACACAAAGGAAAGACATGAACAAACGGTGTACATATAGAAAAGTAAAGTTTAATCAAAGGGAATTTGGGAAGGAGAGGTCCTAGGTTAGTTAGCCTGCAGGATCACCCCACGCTATTCCTGGTAAACACTCCTCAATGAGGGGCTTCAAATGATATTAATGCATAGTCATCACATCCTTTTCTACCCAAGTCCCTCCCCTTGTTCATAGCCTAAAGCGTTCTAGCAAACTTGAAAATGACCTATGCGTGCACTACCCGTCCCTTCCCTGTGGCCCCGGAGGTATTTTAGGACCTCTACTTTTGGACAGTTCTAAACCCTCCTAAGGTTTTAAAAGGATAAAAGTCTAAGCGTCAATCAAGAAAAGTAGTACTACATTTAAAGAGAATAGATTATTGGCTCACAGTTACTTCCTCAAACATAACAAGTAAGTGCACGTCTTCAAACAACATTCAAATACTTAAGAGAAAATCTTGGAACATGATATCTAGGTGAGCAGGGGTTATATAGTGTTGAATTAGGACAATGTGTGAGAAATCCTATTTAACTTGCCTACTGATTTAAACCTGTTGAATCTGGATAGCTTTAAGTAGCAAAACATAGTTTCATAGTTGCAGAATTTAAAATCGCACTACAAGCTTGTCGAAACGCAGAACAGTGATGTCCTAAGAGCATGATAACTATGTTGATGTAGCAAAATCATGAACATTTTTTTAAACAGACTCTTGAGATCCTATAGTCATGTTGTCTAGTGATAGTAAATTAGGGCAGTGATCGAAAATTCATTTAAAGAAACAGACAGTTGGTTTAAACCAATTCAAAAGGAACTAACATGAATTAGATTGATTTGTTTAACTAAATTGATTTGAAAATCTATAAGCAGGATTTCCGATTTTGATTCCTATAGGCATGGTATCTAATTGTTAAGAACTTATAGGAATGATTTCTAGTGAGACAAATGTAAATACGTGCAGTAGCAGAAATTGAACTCAATCACTTTACATGGTATCCAATTATGAAGTTGATTTTAATCCTATAGACATGGTTTCTATTATAGAGTCCATTTTAAATCCTATAGACATGATCTCTAATATTATGAAAGTAAAGCAAACATAGCAAGTGCACGAACACAATCCTATAGGCATGGTCTCTACCCTAATTACCCAACAGATATAGCTACCCACCCATTTTCACTAATCACCCCAAAGTTGTTTACAAATAATTACCACATACCAGCTGAATAAATTACATAGATAAAGAAAAAGAAAAAGTTAACTATAGGGAGCCTGAAACAGGCCCAAATGATCCCAAGCCTCCAATAGACTCAAATGCCAAAGTTCCATAGATAATATCATATCTAGGTGCGTCAGAGTTCTCAAAGGATATCAAGGATCTCGGGTAGTGCTCACACCTAGACTTTATAACCAGAACTGAGTAAGTGCAGTGTGGAAGAGCCAGCTCCAGTGCATCAGAGTTTAGAGGGATCTCAAAGGGATTCCAAGACAGTCACATACTGGAGGGGCAGAACTTAAGGACCAAAGAGTATAGTGAGAGTGCTTGACATAGTTTTGAAAAGGTTTTAATAAGAAATCAATATTTGAAAAAGACTCAGTTGAAGTAGTTTTATAAATAGGAGAATTGTTTAGTAAAATAGTTTTTGACAAGAGTTGTGTAATCACACAAACAACAAGTCTAACATAGAGCTAAAATAGGTTCAACAAAACTCAAATAACAACCCTTCACACAATTGTAATTAGGGCTGGGAACACATAATACACGTAAACAGAAGTCTTTGCAATTAAGGGGGTAGCTAATAGTGCAAATAGTAAGACATGGATTCAGGGGTGCTAATTACAATATAGTTATATAATCAGAGGTGCTTTAGGAGGTTCGTGGGATTGGTGATAGCTAATGAAACAATATAGTAAGAATTTCAGAACCAATATAGAATCAAACAACTTAGGGTAACAAAAACTACTTTGCAAAGAAAGGTTCATACTATAGACTAAATAGCAAGTAAACCAACATTCAAAAAATAGGGTAGAGTTAAATTTAGACAGACTATAAGTTCATAAGACATGCTGATCCTAGAAGGGCTAGGGCATAGCTAGATGAAGCAATAGGTCAATTACATGTTGAACAGCAAAACAATAGATAGAAACAGATTAGGAATATGATAAACTGAAGCAGTAGAAAATACATTGGTTTGAGAGCTTGAATTTAAAATCAGAACATACCAGTAAAGAGAGTAAATACAAGGTGAAGAACATGAGAGTGTAATAATTAACCTTGCTTGCAGCCAGCTAATTTAGTAATAATAGTAAGTAACAAAAGAAAGCAGAAGAGCTTTTGAGTGTATGAGAGATGTGAACTAATGCGAGTTCGTGTGTCCCTAAGACTGTAGAAGAGAGCAATATATATAGCAGTTTGAAAGTTAGGTAAATAAGGTAAGAATCAAAATTATTCAGTAATTATAGAACTCAAAGTAAAATCAGTCTGAGTCCTCTCTTAATTAAGGCAATTAGTTCAAACAGTAAAGAGTAGGTGACAAGCAAGGAAAGAAATCATACATAGCTGGAGTATAACAAATAAGGAAAAACTTCAAACGGTGCAAGTATAGAACAGGTAATTAGGGCTAGGTTCAAAAAGTCCTAATTAAGGAAACAATATTAAGAATCGGTAAATACTGCAGACAAGGTAAGGGAAAATTAATTAAGGCAAGCGAATCAATCAAATCGAGCAGAAAGTTAAGAATTGAAAGTTTAAGGTATAATGTTCAAATCAAGCCAAGAAATAAGGAATACAGAATCTTCAATGGCTCAATCAAAGAGAAAGTCATGAAAAAAGTCAGCATGTTTAGCATACAAATAAGGTAAAACATATATAGTCAGGAATCGACATATAACTCTAACAAAACAAAAGTTAAACAATACTGATTCAATGAGAAAGATACAGGTCTTGATGTGAATAGTCAAGATGAACACAAGCACATAGAATCAGTAAAATTTTAGACTAAGAAACTTAGTAGATGCATACTAAGGCAAGACACTTACGAGAAATCACGAGAAATCACAAGAACTCAAATGGAGAACCAGTCAGATATGCTAATACTCATAAACCAAACGAAGAACCTTAAAAATTAGGGCTTTCAGCACAGGCGAGCTAAGGTTGTAGTAGACTCATAGAATTAGTCAAAAATATGTGAGAAACAGAATTTTAAACACAAAGAATCATTAAACAACGTTTTAAAAGAAATTCCAAAAACCCTAATTTTTGAGAAGGTGAAGAAATCACTTAAAATCAAACGATTCTTGTAAAGAATCTCATGGCTATTCTAAAACACTCAAGAAACAAACTCAAATTGTCCTTGATCTGTACAGATCTAGGAGGTATAGAAAAGAAATTAGGGTTTTGAAGAGACTCATACGGAGATGAAGAAACCTGTCTAGAAACCCATAGATTGTAGCAAATATAGAACAATTTCACTAGAAATCACACTGGAATGGCCAGGAACATGCAGGAGATGAACCCTAGATGTAAGTAAGCATGGCCCTGATCCCTTGAGGGCCTTAAAAGAAGGTAAGAATGACATGAGATAAGCCATTGGAGGCTTTTGAGATAATGGGAGGTCACTGAAGATGGCCATAGATGGGGGGTCAACGTTTGGAGATTAGGGTTTAGATTGAGAGTGTTTGAGAGCAGAGAGGATTTTAGGGCGGCGGTATAAGGTGGGAAATAAATTAGATTTTTGGGTTATAGGGTAGTTTATTTAAGGGAAGGAAGAATGGTGGTCGTTGATCTTTGTGATCAACGACCAGGATTAAAGGGTGAGGGGACCGGATCGTGCGTTTGGGGTGTGGGTCGGGTATTTCTAATTAGAAATTGGGTTGGGTATTGGATTGAATTGGGTTAGAATTTAGGCTGAAATTGAAATAAAATAGGTTAAGTTTTAAATAGACACTTTCAGTACTATATAATTTATAAAAATAAGAAAATTATTTCCAAAAAATATTTCGTGTGCTAAAAATGATTAAAAATAATTGTTTAACATTTTAAAAATATATAAGAGCATTTTATGCATTAATAACATAAGTATGCAT
Organism: Nicotiana glauca; assembly: GCA_026770625.1. Lineage (NCBI taxonomy): Eukaryota > Viridiplantae > Streptophyta > Magnoliopsida > Solanales > Solanaceae > Nicotiana > Nicotiana glauca. The sequence continues at coordinate 155,208 of MU724795.1, forward strand.
TAATAACATAAGTATGCATTAATAAGGCTAGCATTGCAAATATATAAACTTGGCTTTAAAATATAAATGCAATTATAAAAAATACACTAAAAATATTTAAGCAATATTTTGACATAAATATAGAATTTAGATGGCTAAATTACCACAACAATAATTCGAAGAATAATTATTGGGTATTTATAAGTAAAAAGTAAGAAATGAATCAATTTAAAGCCTTTAAAACATATAGAAAATTATTTTTAAAAAGGCTTATGCATGCTTATATATGCATACATGCAATTTTGAAAGTGTATATGTGTATTAAAAATATGTAAAAAAAAATTGGGTATCAACAAGATCATATGAACCTTTCCTTTTGATCTGGTGAAGTATGGATAGGAAGCTAGAATACCAACAAAACCAACCACCTAGACATAACCTAGCTTAGGGAACACACAATAAAATTGTTAGTTCAAGACATTTAATAGATACGAAATCACACATTGGGATGCAATGCACCTAGTAGTTAAACGCTTCTATCATGTGTTTGAATGGTTACATGTTTCATCTCGACTTTAACTATCCCCTTTCCACTCGATACCTCTTTGCCTTACTTCACGCTCTCTTTTTTGGATTTTATCACTCTTGATTTTTCTCTTTTTGTTTTTGTCACTTTTGATTTTCTCTTTTTGTTTGTTTTTCGCACAGTTTATTTATGATGTTGATTGCATCCGATGGAGATTGACTACGTATTATGATGCCACATGAATCACCATTACATAATTCAGAGAGATCGGGAATAGACTGACCTATATTTTTCTTTTCTTTTTTAACTATAAAAATCAGGCCGTAAAAGCTCCTAACAAAGAAAATACTTTTGGGTTTTGAAACTTACTTACTCATTTCCTTTTTATTTTTTTTCTTTTTATCAAGAAAATGTTTGTGAAAATCCCATGTTTTCATTTTAATTTTCGAAAGCAAATTTCTATATAAAAGAGAAAATATTTTTGGATTTTAATCTTCAATTTTCATGAAATTTACGAAAGAAAGACTTCTAAAGAAGAAAGAGAATATTTATGTTTTTTGGTTTTTTTCTTTAAATTTTTTGGGAGAAAACTTCTACATAAAAGGAAATTTATTTTGGGATTTTGATATGTTTCTGTTTTTTTTAATGATGATTTTCTTTTTCGAATGAAAGACTTCGAAAAGAAAGAAAATATTATTTGGGTTTATATTTTTTATTTGGGATTTTTAAGGGAGACATCTAAAGAAGGAATTAAGAAATATGTTTTTGAAAATTTGAAAGTTAGGGCTGGACCCGATGAAGGTTGCCTATGTTTCTCACATTCGGTGAGAATTAAACCACGTAGTTTGGTAATATTTTTCAAAACCTGGGGAAAATATCATTGTTTGAGGGTTCATTTTGTAACAGTGTTTCAAAAGTTTACCAGAGTTCAAGGATTTTCCTTCTTTTTTCAAATACCGAAATTTTCAGGAACAGAGTAAATTTTCTCCCTCCTCTCTTCTCTCTGTTAGTTTTTCCTTATTTTCTTTCCCTATACTAGAAGTCAGTCAACATGCAAACCAGATCAATCAAATGCACAAGTAGCACTTAAGATGCATTAGGATGATCTTTTAATTTTGGGTACACTTGTCCTAGATGGACCCAACCCTTCTGTTGACTCCCCAAAGTCAAATGCATGTGATGCAAATAAGCGTACCTGCTAGGGATCCGACATGAGGCTATGTTCTTCTAAGTTTAAACCTTAAGGGTGCGAAGTTCTATACCTGGCTTACCCGAGCGGATAACTCGAGTCGGTGGAGCAAGGCACCGAGAACCAAAAGGTCATCCAGATTTATAACCAATCCTATCCGCGTTCTAAAATTAGGGTGTTGAAGCTTCTAACAAAAAAGAAGCCACGACAACATGCGCTTTCCAGGAGATTTAGAAGACTTAGAGAGAAGAGTGGCGTAACAGTTTTATATACATTTCATACAATATCAAAGCAGTAAAGAGCGGCATTTAGCACATTAGGCCCGAACATGAAATATCAAACAATCACAAGAAATCCAAGCATAACAATATTCTATGCTCGAATTGTAAACCCCGAACCAGAAGCTCTAGGTTCATTTCTCCAGCGGAGTTGTTAGAGCTGTCGCACCTCCTTTTTACAGGAAAATGAATTTTTTTATTTTAAGTGATATTATTTAAATGTGATTATTTATTTTAATTATAGAGTCGCCACTTGGAACAATTATTGAGGTGTCCCAAGTCACCACTTTATTTTAAAATTCCAATTTGAGGAAATTTTGACTCTGTTAAAGTCTGTGAAACATAGAAGACCGAGTAAGAAATTCCGTTAACTCGGGGAACGTGTGAAGCACTCCCTGATTCCGTGGTTTTAGCGCGATCGTTTTATAATTAAACTATTTGAATTCTTACCTTTATTGCTTTATTGTATGTTTTAAGTAAGTATGGAATTTATTTAAAATAAATTACGATGTCGCACACTTGTTGTTTGTATATATTGCAAGTCACACCACGTGAAATGCACTCGCGATTTATAATATATTAATTATTAATTATTTGAAGTTGTAGGGTACTAGCATTTAAATTTGGGATTACGTATCATAGTTATGCCACAAGAGTTGCACCAATAAGCATGAAAATTAAATTATTCAATGCGCGTCTAAAATAACTAACGATGTTCGTGAATTAATTTTCCTAAAACTGGTTTGGGATTATTGTGAGGCCAAGAGTTTATGAAAATTATTTGTGAAAAGAAGAGAAGTAAATTAGTTATGAAAATGTGGGTAAGCCTTGGCAGACATCCCTATTTGGCACAACTACGTGATAACCTCAATGAAAACCAATTTGGAGATGATAAAAATTTCCTTACACACAAATCCTTTTGCTATTATATTTATCTACTTTATGAAAATCCATTCTTAGATTCTATGAACAATATAGTATCCTAACTTAAGAAACCAACATCATAAATACTCATTAAATTAATCCAAAATAAAGATGAATAAGACTGAGAAATACCAAACACTAAGATGGACAACTAACATGGAATACGGCAAAACTAATCTAAAACAAAGAAAGCAAGAAAATTTAAATTAATAAACCTACCTGTTAGCAAATAAATAAAACTGATGGAACGTCCTCACCAATCTCGAACAGAGCAAGCAGAATGCTTAAATCACTCAAAGAGCAAAATAAGAATCAATACGTGCGTTCCTAAGAATTTTGAACTACCAAGAAGACACTTAATTTTAAAGCATTTAAGAAACAGAATAAGGAACCAAATCTCTAGCTGACTTCAAGAACGAGAGAAACAATTAGAACATTTACACAAGATCCACCTTAGTGCCCAGCCATAGAAAACCTGATCAATTCCTGGATGGGTCAGAATCCAACCCTACAATAATTAACGAAGTTAATCCCGTTTTAAGCTAATTCATGATTATTAAGTGGTACTACCACTCAGAATTAACGGTATTTAATTCTTATCTGATTCGATCAACAAGGCCACAGCCCATCCGCCATCATAAAGGCGAAACCCCAACGTGATAACGGCCACTTATTGCCAGCTCACGAAGCTCACAGCTATAAATACCAAGAGAGGAAACCCTAGAAAGGGGGCTTCTTCTTCGCCACTATCCAGGAGAGAAAGAAAAGACACGACGATACCCATATTATGGGAAAGTGGAACACCATTGCAAGGCTCTGAACCTCTTCATGGAGAGGAAGACCAAATCAATACTATCAATAAAGACTTTAATGTTTCTTCTCCTAACTCTGAGTACTTATTTTCGCATCCTTCATTTGGTCCAATGGATTATTACGGTTTCCTATGATTTTTCCGTGGTTTATTTATATTGTTTTACACTCATAAGGTATATGATAACTTTTGAACCGACGTCATATTACATACCCTCAAGCCCATCACGGCCACTTCATTCATCAGTCTGATATCTGTAACGTCCCTCTACGATGTATTCTCGGCCTCCGAGCATAGCAGCTCAAACTGCGGCATCAAGCTTTTCCATTGGAGAAATAAGTTCAACTCCGTGGGAACCTCGATGAAGCGAGATCACCCCTCTGCGTGCACCACTGAATTCGTGAAGCCTTCCTGGAACATATGGATGTCGTCGTGGTCCAAGTCGGATTCGGACTCGTTACTCATCTCCTACAGCATCCTTTCCTCCTTCTGCCACCAGCGAGGTAGAACCACCCGCCGTAGCCACCGAAGGAGCATTGACTCACCAACATTAGCAGCTGCTGAGGAACTACCTCCCGTCTCAACGACTGGAACCACCAATTGAGTCACCGAAGCGACAGTATCATCATGGCCTAAGCCAACCAAGGGCAGGCCCGCAGTCGTACCCCTTTCTGCATCCGCCGGGGGGGAGTCCAAATTAATTACCACAGGAGGAGCCGGCGTAAGCACGACCCTGTGCCTTATCAATGGCCTCTCCTCCTCCCCATTTGATGGCGATTCCGCTCTAGGGTGCACAACCCCCGATGGCCCCTCGTCCCAAAGTGCGGCCCGTGCTGGAGAAGGAGCGGCTGAAGATTTAACTAACGTTGCTCTCGGTATTAGGCACTGCACCGGTGTTGCAGTGAACCGAGCAATTGCACCCGGCCAACGGAATGCCAACTGAGGAGCCCTGACGCGGCGTACCCTCCCTGATCGCAGAAAAACAAAATTGATGAATAGAGTCGAAACAAAGCGGAACAGAAGAAGAATATAACTTTCACCTGTCACAGGCCTACGGCCATGTCTCTCCCAGAAAGACGCCCATGTGCGTATCCCTACCGTATGGGGGAGCACGGCCTCAACCCACTCACGCACCCCAGCTAACGGAGCCGACGATAACTTTTTGGCTACGAAATTGACACGAGTTAACGCTTATGAGCACAAGACATAAGGAGGGGTAGAAAAAAGAATTCGACGATTAAAGTACTTAACGTACATGATTCCAATTCCCTAGGAACCTAGTGGGGCACACCACTAAATGTTCATTCCAAATGTAGAAGAAGTGCTAAAAAGGGCGAGGGTTGACCTCATCATCCAGTTTCACAGTCAGGCCCCTTGACCCACGAGGGCACGCTTGAATCATGATACCGCGAACTCTCTGGGGAGCGTAGAGACTAAGCACATGCTCCATCTGACCTCCCTACCAGCCAGTTCTGCATATTTGATAAACATAGCTAGCAATTTGTAAAGAGAAGGAGCAAGTTGACCCGGGCATACCCCGTAATAATGGCAGAAATCAACCACCAGTGTTGGGAGCGGGATCTTAAACCCCAACCTGAAAGGATAGGCATAAAAGACACAGTATCCCCTGCGGTCAGTGTGGACCCTCTCCTCGCTTCTAGCAAGAACAACGTCAGCATAGCTGGGGATGACCCCCTGTTCCCGTAGTTGGGCCATTCCAATTTCCCCCATTAATGGGGCTTCATTCACCTGATCCTCTCCACCATCGACAGTGAAGTCAGTCATCAGGCCTCTGGGCAGAGATACTATCTCGTCAACCAATGGAACTTCATCGGTCTCCACCAGTTCTGCACCTCCCATTGCCGGAGATGGGCCTTCAACCACCGGAAAGTTTATCGGAAGATCCGTCGGAAGAACATTTTGGGAAGAACTGCCTGCCATTATTGATTCACTAACGAGAAAGAAACAAAGTTTGACGGACAAGATGGAAGATATAACAATCGAAGAACAAAGATGAAGGTGAATTAGCAGGAAGAAAAGCTTCTCCAGAATCTTTCTTAGACAAACAATGAAAATATGAGAAGTAAATGCCTCAGCCCTTATTTATAGGCAACGCAAGTGGCTTTCACGAACCCCAATAGCCATTATTAACTACAAGACCAACCGCAAAACAGATTCGGTTCTACAAAAACGTGTGTCATTATGATAGGCTCCATGAAACGGCTTTTCAGTCACCAACCAGCGTTTCGCCTTCAAAACGGTTGTGAAGACCTATGAACGCTGAGGAGATATTCCGTGCGCCTTCAAAATTTTAGACATCGCCAAACACGTATCAAGCATGCCCTTACTCCCCTCGACCGCACAGCATACGACCCGTCCGCTGTGGTCGACGGTTATGCTCCCAAACAAATGTAAGGATCAGAGCACAGCAAAGCTCGACCTCACTCGAATTAAGTTAAAGGGTCAAGTACCTTCGCCAAGGAGGAGAGTTCAACCTTGATCGAACGACGACTTGATAACACAATAACAAAACACTAACACTATACATGGCTAAGGGCCATCGCCAAAGAGAATTCGGCCTCGACCGAAGCGACAGTCGACCTCCCTGTCCGAGTTTCTCAAAATACAGTCGATGAAGTCTGCTCATCGAGCTCAGCCAAGGCACGATCTCAATAAGCGGAGGGACTAATTGTATGGATCAAAATTCGACCCCGTGATAATTAACGAAGTTAATCCCGTCTTAAGCTAATTCATGATTATTAAGTGGTACGACCACTCAGAATTAACGGTATTCAACCCTTGTCTGATTCGATCAACAAGGCCACGGCTCATCCGCTATCATGAAGGCGAAACCCCAACGTGGTCACGGCCACTTATTGCCAGCTCACGAAGCTCACAGCTATAAATACCAAGAGAGAAAACCCTAAAAAGGGTGCTTCTTCTTCACCACTATCTAGGAGAGAAAGAAAAGACACAACGATACCCATATTATGGGAAAGTGAAACACAATTGTAAGGCTCTGAACCTCTTCATGGAGAGGCAGACCAAATCAATACTATCAATAAAGACTTTAATGTTTCTCCTCCTAATTCTGAGTACTTATTTTCGCATCCTTCATTTGGTCCAATGGATTATTACGGTTTGCTATAATTTTTCCGTAATTTATTTATATTGTTTTACACTCATAAGGTATATGATAACTTTTGAGCGAACATTCCCTCTTAACAGTTCATCATCAATGATCCAATAATACCATAACAATTGATAAACAAAATGAAATCAAATGTGAAAGCATGCTAAGAGAGAAGCGAGGATCCATCAACAACATTCATCAAGCTATTGTAATAAGATGAGATAAGAATAAAAAGCAACTTTTATAGATGCATATGAGCTTCGATTCTTTGACAATTATTGAAGCTTAAACACCAACAAAACCGCGCACAAGACCTCAACAGAAAATCGATTAAATCGCTGAAAACTCAAAACTGACTTAGGAAACTCACTAAACTCCGACTGCTGAAATGGAGCTTAAACTGTAGCTCTTTTAGTGATGTAAGAAGTTGGTTTTCGGACTGTTTTAATGGAGGTTTTGCTATGTTTTTGGACTGGTTGTAGGACTGTGTTACGAGAGAAATAGAGCTGGGTTGGGTATGAATTCAGGAACTATTTTAAGCTAGTTTCAAGTTGAGATTTGTGGAGAATTTCATTGTTTTTTTAGTGAAGCAGTGCGTATTCGCTGCTGCTATTAGTAAGGAGAAGCAGTCAATTTTCCTTTACCCTTTCCCCCATTTTTTTCTCCCAATTCTCTTTATGTCCTTCTATTTAGCTATTACAATGACTTTCGATGAATTGCATAAGCATGTTGCGGGAGAAAAGTAATAAACTAATGAAACAATTTGAAATAAAATTAGATATTCACAATTCTTAGGATGAATGTCTCCATGAGTTTAAACAAAATTTTAATAACTAGTATGACTCTACGAAAATCAGTTTTTTTTTTACATCTAAACACTTGAATATTCAATAAGCACATGAAAATCAAACGTCAAACAAGAGCAGATAGTTCATTAACATAGATGAAATAGAATTACAAAGTAATTGATGTGTTTAACTCTCAGCAGGAGATACAAGATCAAACCAAATAAAAGCTAGGATGTGAGAATGGAGTTTAGACCACTGATTTTCAGCGAAGGAAAGCGAAGTAACAACAATTTCAGAAGCTCAATCTGCCTTCAAAATTCCAGAAATCATTTGATAAACTAATGCAATTTGATACTTTAAGAACCGCAGATCTGATAACTAAATACAGCATGAACAGTACAGAGTATAAAGCTCATGAACCTCTGAGTAGTGATTCACTGATATCATGATCAATGTTACGTATACCTCCACTCACAAATGCTCAACCACTCGGTAATATATATTGTTTGGCTCAAAAGTTATCGATCTACTTTATAAGCTTAAATACAATCAAAAAATAAATAAGGGTAAATCGTAATCAAATATAATATGACCTAGAGCCAAATGAGATGAAATTATTGCAATAGATCTGATAAGATGAACTTTAGAATGAGTATTTGTTAGCTTTAGAGATAGAGAGAGAATGAGAGAAAATAAGAGAGTAGTGTTATTCAAAGAATAATCATGATCCCCCTTTTATAATGGGAAGGTCTCTTTTATATAATAGGAGACCTTCCTCGAAATAATTATAAAAGTGCAAAACGTAGTCGAAGTCCTCCTAGCGAGGGCGCCAGGTCTTAACCGGCGTCGCCTTCGTCCTTACATCCAAGCCATACCCTTACTTTAATAGACGTATGCTTCACTGGGCGTACCCTTCGGAGTAGAGACGTTGAGGGCCAAATTTAACCCCATACAGTTAGCCCCTCCGCTCGTTGGAGGCGTATGCAATAGACGTCATCAATGGGCAGACATGCAGACCTCGTCTTTGGAAATTTTGTCCTCACTATGGGGGCGGTGACGTGAATGAGGTGAAATATATAGCACCGCCGAGCTGCTGACGCGTGGCCCCCTTTCCGAAATGACGTCATCGCCCGCATACGTCATAATTATACTTGCTCCCAAGGCAGTTCAGGGGATGATGTGATGTTTTAGTTTTCCGCGCCCGTTTTGAATCACGACCCTTCAATTTCCGTGCATCCTAACCCTATAAATAGAGGAAAGGTTCAATCTATTTATCTTTCGAACCTTTGAACTTTTTCTGCTTCCTTTTTCATCTTTCTTTCTAACAACCGCTATTTCGTGCGAGACTCTTCCATTTCTTTTGAAACTACACTTCCTAGCGTTAGAGCTTCGTTTCTTATAGAAATATCATGACAAAACATGGACAGAGTAGTAAAAAAGCCAAAGATAATGCCCCATCTAGTGTTCCGCCATCTTCCGGTGGTGAAGGGGAAAAGGCAGAGAAGGCCCATATTCCTCTTAGTATAGACAACGTCCTCCCGAAGGAGATGCATGTTCGCAGGGATTTCCCTACTAAGAGCCCAGTCCTTTCCTTCTCTGGGAGCACAGCGAGTTACTACAATCCCACTTAGATGATCTTCGAGCGACGCACCATATTCCGGACCACGTGGAAATGGTGCCGGCCGAGATGGACTATGCCAATGTACACCGGCCTGGGTACTGCACATTCTATGAGTACCCGTTCTTGATCGGTTACAGCCTTCTAATCTACCCTTTAATGCAGGAGCTTCGCCGTTTTTACAACGTGTGTCCGGCTCAGCTCACTCCTTACACCTTGAAGGTGTGCTGTATTATGACCACCTATGCGGCCAGGGCTGAGTGCAGCGTCTCGGTCCATCACCTCTTACAGTTATTCAACCCTGGTTACCTGAGAGGTACCATGTTGTAGCTGAAAAGTCGTGGCACAAGGGGCTTGGTTGTTAAAGCTGATGACAAAACTAATGTCGCTTTTGGCGTAAATACTTCTACATCAGGATGGAGCACCTGGTGTCGAATCCCGAAGGGTTCCAGGAAAGATGGAATCCAGATCATAAATACTTTTACTTGTAGGATTCAGGACTGCTTGCGACTTTGACCATACAGCCATTGTGATTTCTTTGCTATCCCTCCTTTTTTTGCAGCGAGGGCTTCTCCACCTCGGTTCATTGAAAATAATAGGTTGTGGGTGAAGAGAATGATTCCGTATGTGGAGGAATGCCGCACCTGGGCCGCGTTTCATGAATGATACGGCCCGCCAGGTAACACTTGGGCTATAGTTTGGAGGTTTCCTTAGGTCTTGTTACCTAACTTATTCGTGTTGGCAGGTCGGAGCGCCCCTAAGAAGAAGAAGAAGAGCGTCGTTATCTCGCCTGGGGCGGGCACTGACTCTGAAGACGAATACATACCCTGTGGCTCTCCAAGTGATGGCGCTCTGGAGGTTCCTCAACTTGAGGTTGCACCTGTGGCGGCATCAACAGGTGAAGCGACTCCTTCACTGCCATCCCCACGGCCTGTGGAGGAAACTTCTGAGGGCGAGGAGCCGCCGGAAAGGAAAAGATGTCGGTTGATGACTGGCAAGGGGATAGCCATAGAAGATGAGAGGGCGAGTGAGCCCCGTCGGGAGTCAAGGCCAGTTTTTATGGACGATGCCATCCGTTCTGGGAGGTTGGCTCCCCAAGGGAGGGCAGTTCCTGATGCCATCCCAGCACGCATTACGGAGAGTGGCTCGTCGGCTGCCGCTGAAGAAGCGGGCGATGGTGAGAGGGTGGACCCTGAGGCCGCCCCTGCGGATGAAGATGCATTAACGAGAGGTTCGGCCCGCGTGGGGATGATGGCGGGTAGATCCAACCGCCGAATTCTGATCCCAGGTGGGTAACTGTTGCAACACAGTGAGCATGCCGCAACGGATATGACCATGTTACGTGCGACCGCTGAGCATGAAATGTTAAAAGGTGTTAGTGACAGGGAATTATCCCGGAGGGTTGCTGGCGCGGCCTTGCAGGTATATTTTGATTGTCTTCATGTATCATACAGTAAACTTTGATGCATACTGACTTGCCTTTCCTCTTTTTCCTCTTCTTTAGACTATTATCTTGGAGGTAGAGAGGGGGCGGCGAGCGCAAAGGAAGACCGCCCCCTTTAACAAGGTGGTAAAGAAGTATCGACAGTGCCGTGCCAAGCATCACGCGCTGGCGGACCTACTCAAGTAGGACCCGGAATTTCGGGTTTTCCATGAGGGCTTGGAGCAGTCGGAGGCCCAGCTGAAGCGAAGGGTGGTTGAGCTGGAGCAAGTTGATGACCAGCTGATGGCCTCTTTGGCTCGGAATATTGAACTGGAGACTCTTCTCCAGTAAAAGGAAGAGGAACTGGAGGTCGGCCGTGGGGTAGCGGTGGAAGCCACTGATTTGCAAGCCAAGGTCGTTGCCTTGACCGCCGAGCTTAATGCCAAGGCGGCTGAGGTCGAGGCCCTTAAGCAAACTGTTGTGTCCAGGTCCAATGAGGATGTGCATGGTGAGGCGCGGGAGATGTGGGTATATGCCGAATCTAAGCTAGTCGTGTTCGAGGAATTCTTAGCTGCGGGCCGAGCTACTGAGGCGGAGGTTCAGGATCAGTGGCGTATAGCTCAGGTCGCCCGCGAAGCCTACGAGTATAGTTCCAATTCCCCAGACCGGGTGGGCTATAATTCCAAAGACGTTAACCGTCTAGGTTCCGGGTCCTGGATCTCTGCAACTTATCAGGACGGGGGCGGCAGTGGACGAGATGGCGGACCGCGGGGGACGGTGAACGGAAGGGCGAAGCCCCTTAGGACTTGTATTCGTTTTGTTTTGTTGTATTTGGAGATGTAAATGGTTCCCTTTGTAAATGTATCTTTTGATAATAATGGAAGTTACACTTTTGTTGTTACTCTTTTCCTTTTGTATCTTTTATTTTTGGTATCTCGTCTCCGCAGAGTGGATGCTCGCTTGTTTGTAAGGTTCTTAATGTGCTTCTCGAACGTTGCTTGTGTTATCTGCCGATAGGAGGCGGCTTTGATGCTAAATAGTGGTGGCTTTAGTTAATAGTGGCGTTGCTTCATCTGCTACTTACGTGCCTTGCGCCGCAATCGAACAGGGTCGGCGACCGTTGGCGATGGCGGTCTTAGCCGTAATATTGTCGATGGCGCCTTAGCCATGTATGTAACTTTGACTGTTGTCGAGTTACTCGTTTGTCATAGTCGAACTGGGTCGACTTACTAACGATGATGGCTTTAGCCTTTTACATGTTGGGGATGGCCTTGGCCGTATACGTAACCTCGACTGTCGTCAAGTTACTTTATTTGTCGTATTCGAGCTAGGATGACTTATTGACGACGATGGCCTTAGCTATTTGCACGTTGGAGATGGCCTTGTCCATATACGTGACTTCGACTATCTTCAAGTTCATTCGTTTGTTGTAATCGAGCTAGGTCGACTTATTGACGACAGTGGCCTTAGCCATTTGCACGTTGGAGATGGCCTTGGCCATATACGTGACTTCGACTATCATCGAGTTACTTCATTTGATGTAATCGAGCTAGGTCGACTTATTAACGACGGTGGCCTTAGCCATTTGCACGTTGGAGATGGCCTTGGCCATATACGTGACTTCGACTGTCGTCGGCGTTGGAGATGGTTGTCACAGCCCAAATCCCAAACCCAATCGTGATGGCGCCTCTCGTGAAGACAAGGCCAGCCAACAAAAGAAACGCTTCCTTTTAACAGTTATTTAATATTTATAAAACTAAAACATGATTAGCCTAATCAAAAGCACGGAAAACAATGATAACAACAGGGAACCATCCCGTCACAGCCCAACATCAGGGTGTTACTAGTCATGAACTACTACAGAGTTCACTAAAGTACTACAAGTCCGAAAATAGGAACAAAGTTTGAAAGTAACATGAACAACATAAAATAAGGAAGAAGATCTAGTGCCGCAGATGCAAGCGGTCACCTGACTTAGCCATGCTAACAAATCTTCAAACAGCTCAAAACCCGCTACCGGGTGGTCAAGTACCTGCATCTGCACACGAGATGCAGGGAGTAAAGTGAGTACTCCAACTCAGTGAGTAATAAAAGTAAATAATAGCTGAAAGCAAGAAATCTCGTAAGGCACTCCATCATGCTATATAGAATAGTACAACCCATTTGAGAAAAATAGTAAAACCGTGAAACCCTTTGGAAAACATCTGGGCTCAGTTTTAAACCTCTTTTCAAAATGATCTTTTCAACGGTTACCAAAAAATGCTTTCAAAACAATTTGTGACACTATGCACAGAAATCCGCCCCTCGGGCAATATCGTTGTCCCTGGTCAGTCACTCGGGCCCCAACACTCAATGATCAGATAGTACCAGCACAGTAGATGAATATCTGAAGAAAACATCACAAACAGCAATTAATGAACAAATGCGTGAATGCAATGCAATGCATATGGTGGTACATTCCAATACCCACTGCGGCGCGCAGCCCGAGCCACCCATATTTATTTAACATCGACGGCGCTCACTGGGGGTGTGTACAGACTCCGAAGGGGCTCCTACAGCCCAAGCGCAATAACAAGCCATCTCGTGGCATCAAATCTAGGCCCTCAGCCTCATATCGATATCAGTATAATCAACCAGGCACTCGGCCTCAATATCAATGTAACACCGCTGCGGCGCGCAGCCCGAGCCACCCATAATCAGTATAATACTGTTGCGGCGCGCAGCCTGAGCCACCCATAATATTTTAAGTCACATCACACAGTGTCATTGTTATCTCTGTTTCAAGTCACTGCTACGGCGTGCAGCCCGAGCCACCCATAATCAGTCTAGAAAACATCATAAGCCCCTTGGGCATTTATAAAATAGTAGTTCTCAGCCCGAAATAACATTTAAAATATCATTTGAGTTTTCAAAACATTATTTAAAATCTTGGACTGAAACTAAATTATATGCAAGATATATAAAAAAAACAGAAATCTCAATCCCCGAAAGATTCACATAGTTGGCACGAAGCCCAAACATGGCAATCAGCACAAATTATGATGATAACAAGTAGTTTCAGTCAAATACGCAGTAAAATCAATAACCGGGACGGACCAAGTCATAATCCCCAATGGTGCTCTACCCCACGCTCATATCCGGCGTGCAAGTCACCTCAATACAGCACTATGATATGCAAATTCGGGGTTTCAAACCATCGGGATATCATTTACAAGTATTTCTCACCTCGAACCGGCAAAATCTCTAACCCGCGATGCCTTTGCCCCTCAAACCGGCCTCCACGCGCGTCGAATCTAACCAAAATATGAGCGAATGCATCACAATATACTAAGGGGACAATACCCAATCGAAAATAATCGAGAAATAGCAAAAATCTCGAAACTAGCAAAACCCGAGTCCCGGACCCACTTCTCGAAAAATTACAAAACTCACATTACCGAATTCCTCGTCTCGCCATGAGTCCATACATACCAAGAATCCCCAAATCCGAGCTCAAATGACCTATCAAATCCCAATTTGAAATATCAAAAACTCAAGCCCTAGTTCATAAGTTTTAGGCTCAATCTCCATGAATTTCTAGACCAATTTCACAATATAATCATGTTTTAAGACCAAGATTCTTACCTCATGTCGATTTCTCTTGAATCCCTCTGAAATTCCCATCCAAAAGCTCCCAACGACATTCAAAAATGGAGGAAAATAACTTAACTCGCGGAACAAAATAACACTTTAAAACCTTTTCTGCCCGGGCCTTTTTCGCTTTAGTGGCTCCTATATCGCTTTTGCGACTTTCGCTCCCGTGGAAATTCTCCGCTTCTGCAGAGCTTCACTAATAGACCATAACCGCTTTTGCGGTCAATACTCGCTTCTGCGAACACCGCTTATGCGGTCAAACTCCCGCTTCTGCGGAGTCTCTCTCAACCACACGAAATCGCTTCTGCGGCCTCCACGCCGCATCTGCGGAACCGTCTATGCCGTCCCTTTTCCGTAGATGCGGAGATGACAGAACCAACAAAACCAAACCATGCAACAAACTCCAAACTCTCCGTTTAACCACCCGGACTCACCCCGAGGCCCTCGGGGCATCAATCAAATGCACAGACATGCGCCATTACCTTATTCAAACTTGCTCGAGTCATCAAATCACTATCGTTAACATCAAAACCATCAAATTTCACCAAATCTAAGCCTAAGTTCTTCAAGAACTTCCGAAATGCAGTTTCGATAAAAAACCCGACCAAACGATGTCCGAATGACCTAAAAATTTGCACACATATCCAAAATCACCTAACAAAACTACAGCAACTCTCGAAATTCCATTCCGACCCTCGGATCAAATTCTCACCCATCAACCAGAATTCGCCAACATACTAACTTCGCCAAAATAGGCTAAATTCTACATCGAGCCTCCAAATTTACTTCCAATGGCGCTCCTAAGCCTTAAACCATCCCCCGAAACTAACTGAATCATCGGAAATCCATTCTGAGCCCTCTAACTCACAAGTCAACTTCCAGTTGACTTTTCCAAACTAGCCTTCCACTTAAAAAGACTAAGTGTCTCATTTTTCACCAATACTAATCCAAATCAACTCTAACACACCACATACTGATAATGAAACATGAAGAAGTATAAAATAGGTAAAATGGAGCAGTAGCACATGAGATGACGGGTCGGGTCGTCAAAATGGCCTTGGCCATATACATGACTTCGACTGTCGTCGAGTTACTTCGTTTGTCGTAGTCGATCTGGGTCAAATTATTGATGATGGTGGCCTTAGCCATTTGCACATTGGAGATGGCCTTGGCCATATACGTGATTTCGACTGTCGTCGAGTTGCTTCGTCTGTCATACTCGAGCTAGGTCGACTTATTGACGATGGTGGCCTTAGCCATTTGCCCGTTGGAGATGGCCTTGGCCATGTACGATACTTTGACTATCATCGAGTTATTTCGTTTGTCGTAATCGAGCTAGGTCAACTTATTGACGACGGCGACCTTAGTCATTTGCACGTTGGAAATGGCCTTGGCCATATACGTGACTTCGACTGTCGTCGGCGTTTGGAGATGGCCTTGGCCATATACGTGACTTCGACTGTCGTCGAGTTACTTCATTTTTTGTAATCGAGCTAGGTCGACTTATTGATGACGGCGGCCTTAGCCATTTTCATGTTGGAGATGGCCTTAGTCGTTCATGAATTGGAGATGGCCTTAGTCGTTCATACATTGGAGATGGCCATAGCCATTTATTCATTGGAGATGGCCTTAGCCGTTCATACATTGGAGATAGTCTTAGCTGTTCATACATTAGAGATGGCCATAGCCATTCATACATTGAGGATGGCCTTAGCCGTTTATACATTGGAGATGGCCATAGTCGTTCTTACCTTGGAGATGGCCTTAGCCATTCATACGTTGGGGATGACTTTAGCCGTTCATACCTTGGAAATGGCCTTAGCCGTTCATACCTTGGAGATGGCTTTAGCCGTTCATACATTGGAGATTGCTTTAGCCGTTCATACATTGGAGATAGCCTTAACCATTCATACATTAGAGATCATGCTAGTCAGTCCCTTTGTCATGTTAGCCAAGAGAGCGTATGGAGTCGCTAGTATGATAAACTCGTTCCGCAAATATCTCCAGGTGTCCCCTCTGCCACCTTATTAAAAACCTTCACGAGAAAACCCAATTGGGACAAAATTCGGGTAAGGGAAAAAGAGTGCGACTAGGGAGACGCCTTTTAGAAATGGAAATGCTTTAGGTGGGCGATGTTCCAATTATTTTGGAGAGTTTTTCCTTCCATTATTTCTAATTAGAATGCTCCTTTACTTGCTGCTGCTGTAATTTTGTAGGGTCCGTCCCAATTGGTGCCCAATTTTCCTTTGCTTGGGTCTTTTGATGCCAATGTTTTGGCTTTGAGGATGTAATCTCCCACTTTGAGTGTTCTTACTTTGGCTCTTTTGTTGTAGTACCTTTCAAACTGTTGTTTCTGGGCCATCATTTTTATGTGGGCCATTTCTCTTCTTTCCTCGGCCGTCGAGGTCTTGAAGCCTGTTTGCTTCATTCTCTGTTCCGCTGGTATGCGAATATCTCAGGCTTGGTTTGCCGATTTTGACTTGTATAACTGCGTCAGTACCATAGACCAGTGAATATGGTGTTTCTCCTATACAGGATTTTGGTATGGTTCGGTGTGCCCACAATACTTCCGGTAGTAGTTTGGGCCATAGCCCTTTGGCTTCTTCGAGTTTCTTTTTCAGTATGTTCAGTATTGCTTTGTTGGAAGACTCTGCTTGGCCGTTGGTAGCGGGGTGATATGGTATGGAGAGTATCCGCTTAATGTGCCACTTGTCGAAGAATTCTGTCGTCTTTTGACCGATGAATTGTCGTCCGTTGTCGCAGCTAATTTCTTTGGGGATGCCGAAGCGGTAGATGATATTCTTCCATATGAAGTCAATGAATTCCTGTTCGCATATTTGGGCGAAGCACCTGCTTCCACCCAATTGGAGAAGTAGTCAGTTAAAACTAATAGAAATCATACCTTTCCTCGTCTCGCTGGTAGGGGACCGACAATGTCCATTCCCCGTTTGATGAAAGGCCATGGGTAAGTGACTGAGTGGAGAGGCTCTCTTGGTTAGTGTATCATGGGGGCGTACTTTTGACATTGTTCGCACGTCGAACGTATTCCGCTGCTTCATGGTGGGCCAATAATAACTAGCTCGTACTATGCAGCGTACGACGGTGCGGTTGCCTGTATGGGCGCCGCAGTGACCCTCGTGTACCTCTTCGAGTTCTGGTCTCATTTGGTGCGGACCTAGGCACTTGGCTAGGGGTCCACCAAACGTCCTTTTGTAGAGCTCGTGGTTTATCAGGCAATACCTGGCGGCCTATACGCGGAGCTTCTTTGCTTCTTTTTTGTTGAGAGGGAGTGTGCCATCCTGCAGATAGGATACAAACTGGTTGCACCAGTCCTAAATCAAATTTAAAGAAAATACCTCAGTGTGATCAATGGCTAAATGGATGAGGGTGACCACGCTGCTTCGACGTTCCATGTCCTAGGAACTTGTTCGAAGTGGCACTCGTCGAACTCAGCCATTAATCTGTGGATCTCTGACTGATATTTTTGCAATCTCTGCTCCTTGATTTGGTAATTCCCAGTGACCTGGTTCACTACGAGTTGGGAGTCGCAGTGGAGGACGAGTCGTCGAGCCCCGTATTTGATGGCTAGTTTTATACCTGCAATAACGGCCTCGTACTCGGCCTCGTTGTTAGTCATTTCGGGGCACCGCAACGGACTGGAAAATTATTTCACTCGTAGGGACCTCAAGAACAAGTCCCAGTCCTGATCTTGAGGTATTAGAGGCGCCGTCAGTGTACAGAGTCCATAAGTCGGTGTTGGAGGGGGTACGACGTGCCTCCAGTTCCGCCTCTGGCAGTATTTCTACACTGAAATTGGCTATAAAGTCGGCAAGTACTTGCGACTTAAAGGCGGTTCTCGGGTGATACGAGATGTCGTGTTCGTTGAGCTCTATAGCCCATCTGGTTAGTCTACCTGATAATTCGGGCCTGTGTAGGACGCTTCTCAGTGGGAAGGTCGTTACTACTTTTATGGGGTGTCATTGAAAATAGGGACGGAGCTTTCGTAATGCTACGACCAATGCCAGGGCTAATTTTTCAAGGTGCGGATACTGTGTTTCGGCGTGCACTATGGTTTTGCTAATATAGTAAATACGAAATTGCGTACCTTCATTTTCGCGGACCAATACTGCACTGACGGCGACTTTAAAGACGGCCAGATATACCAGACGGGGCTCGCTGGGGTTTGCTTTAGCTAGTAGTGGTGGCGAAGATAGATATGCTTTCAATTTTCTCAAGGCTTCGACGCATTCTTCGTTCCATTGTAATCCATTGTCTTTTCTCAACACATTAAAAAATTTATGGCACCTATCGGAGGACCGTAAAATGAATCTGGATAGGGTGGCTATTCGCCCCGTCAACTTTTATACCTGTTTTTTACTATTCAGAATTCAGGTATTGCATCTATCGCCTTAATTTGTTCTGGGTTGACCTCGATGCCTCATTGGGACACGAGAAATCCCAAAAATTTTCCCGAGGCTACGCCGAAGGAACATTTCTCGGGGTTTAGCTTCATCCTGTACCGCCTTAATATTTCGAAAGCCTCCTTCAGGTGGTTGAAGTGGTCTTCTCTCTTCGCCAATTTTACCAGCATATGGTCGATATAGACCTCCATGGTCCTACAGAGCTGTTCCTTGAACATTGTGGTGACCAGTTTCTAGTATGTAGCCCCTGCATTTTTTAGCCCAAAGGGCATTACCTTGTAGCAGTATGTCCCTTGGTGGGTAATGAAAGTTGTTTTCTCCTGGTCTTCCTCAGCCGTCATGATTTGGTTGTAGCCAGAGTAGGCATCTAAAAAGCTCAGCAGTTCATGTCCCGTGGCGGCGTCGATCAACTGGCCTATATGGGGTAGTGGGAATGAATCCTTCAGACATGCCTTGTTCAGATTAGTGAAATCCACACACATGCTCCACATCCCATTTTTCTTTTTGACCATGACGACATTGACGACCCACTGGGGTACTTCGATTCTTTGATGGAACCATTGGACAGTAATTTGTCTACCTCCTTATTAACCGCCTCATTAATGGCGGTGTTGAATTTACTTCTCATCCGTCGCATGGGCGGATGTAGTGGGTCAACGTTCAGCTTGTGGGTGGCTATATCTCTTGGGATTCCCGGCATATCTGAATGTGAAAAAGAAAACAAACCTACATGGTTAGTTAGGAATTCACGGTACTTACTTGGGTTGGTGAGGCCGTGGCTGATCTAGGCTTTCTTTGTGAGGTCGGTGTCGTCCAACTGGACCGGGTCAAGATCTTTGACCATTGCTTTACAGGCTTCCACGATGTCAGGGTCTTTGATGGCGTTCGTTGTCGGGTTGACTTTAGTCCCCGACACGGTTGATTGCTATGCTTCTGCACTTACTTCTTTCAGCTGTTTGGTGCGGGTGCAGTCTTGAGCTATTTTTTAGCATTCTTGTACGGTGCGCGGCTCGCCTCAAATGCTGAATACCCCCCATGAGATGGGGAATTTGATCACTTGGTAAAATCTTGAAGCGACCTCTCGCATGGTATGTATCCATGGGCATCATATGATGACTTTGAAGGCTCTTTCCTAGTTCATTACACGAAAAGTGGTTCCTCCTGCTAAAACGGGTAGTAGTATTTATCCGGATGTCTGTTCCACTACATTGTTAAAACCAGTCAGTGTTATACAGCATGGTATTACCTTACCCTCGAGTCCCATTTGTACAAGGACCTTCAGGTGGATAATATAGGCACCACATCCGTCGTCAATCATAATTTTTTTAACATCTGTATCGGCGATACGTAAAGTTATAACTAAAGCATTGTAATGAGGGAAAGACAAACCGTCGGCATCAGAATTAATGAAGGTGATACTATCTTCGAAGTTGTCATACCGTTCATGGGCGATGGTCCGTTTTAATTTGAGTGCGGTGGAAAACTTGACGTGGTTGATTGCTGAGTCGTCGCCACCTCCGCAATTATGTTTATCGTGTGTGCTGGGGAGGGCGGCTTTGGCGGCCAGTGGGGTTGTTCCCGTCTGCACGCAAAGTTTATTTTTCCTTTGTCACTGAGCAATTCCCTTATGTATCCCTGATTCAGCATCCTGACCACTTCTTGTCGTAGGCCGATGCAGTCCTCGGTTTTGTGCCCCCGCTCCTGATGGAACTCGCATAGGACGTTTGATTTCCTTGTAGAGGGGTCTGATTTCATCTTTTGTGGCCACTGCACCTTGGTGCCCAGCTTTTCCAGTGCGTACACTATTTCTGAAGGAGACACGCAAAAGTTATGGGCAGATAATAAAGGAGGTGTACCTCTTTCGTTTAGGAGTGGGGCAACGTATCGCTGTAGGCCATCCGTATGCCTTGGTGGTGGATGGGAGGATCTGGTGTATGGCTGGTGCCGATCTCTGTTGGGGCATGGGAGTTCTTCTCGCCATCCTTCATTGCGTCGATCCCTCCTCGCCTCTGAGTGTATCGCTGTTAACCATTGGGTCGGCCCATTAAGATCTCCTCGCCCACTCGTACCTCAGCGCAATAGGCGTTGTGGATTTCCTCCCATGTAGTAGGGGGATATTTCATGAGATGGCTTAGTAGTTTCTTGGTCGCTCTCGAACCATCCCTGTTCAGTCCGTTCTGGAAGGCGGTGACTGCCATACCTTCGGATACGTTTGGTAGACTTATCCTTACCCTGTTGAACCTAGCCAGGAAGTCCCTGAGTCCTTCCCCTGCGGTTTGCCTGACAGCGAAGATGTCGTTGACTCTTGCTTCCGCTTTCTTCGCTCCCGCATGGGCGGTGATGAACTTATCCGCCATTTCCTCGAACGTTGATATTGCCTTGGCTGGTAGCTGGGAGTACCACGTTAGGGCCCCTCCCGTCAGCGTCTCACCGAATTTCTTCAGCAGCACCGATGGTACCTACTCTTTCGACAGGTCATTACCTTTCAAGGTAGTGACATAGTGAATCAAATGATCTTCGGGATCTGTGGTTTCTCCATATACTCTTAAGTAGGGTAGCATCTTGAAGGTTTTTGGGATAGAGTGAGGAGCAGCTTCTTCGGTATATGGTTGTTCGACGAACCTTCCCACGTCGGATTTTGGCAGCAACTTGGGGCACCAGGGATCTTGTCCGCTCTCTCCTGATGCTCTTTCATTTTGTCACGAAGAGTCTTGTTTTCATTCTCCATTTTTTCATCTTCTTTAGGATGGCTGTTAGCGTACCGTCGTTGGCTTGTGCTTCGATAGGTCTGCTATTTGCTCGTACAGCCTCAGGTTACCCATGGCAGTGGTGATGCTTACCGTTGGCATACACCTGACATTTCTTTGTGGCGACTTCTCAACCAAGAAACTTAGAGTACTTGTTATCCATTCTTCCAAGAGCTTCTTAACCACCGAGGGCGCTTCCTTAGCAGCAGATGTGGAGGCTCTTTTTCGTGTAAGATTGTCAGATCTTTAGATGGAGAAGGTGGGATCTCTGTACTTGGGGTGGTGCTAGGGGTTGCATTCAAGATACCCTCGTCACTGGCCTCGTTGAGAGGACCAAGGAGATCGGTTGTAACATCTACTATGGCTTTCGATCGTGTGTTATTTTCGGCCATCTTCTTATGTGGTGTAGAGAATGGTTGTTGGTTGCTCTCTAGGCGGATACTATGATTTTGATTCTCGAAATCCCCATAGACGGCGCCGAATTGTTTGGCTCAAAAGTTATCGATCTACTTTATAAGCTTA
The DNA here is from genome assembly GCA_026770625.1 of Nicotiana glauca. Taxonomy (NCBI): domain Eukaryota; kingdom Viridiplantae; phylum Streptophyta; class Magnoliopsida; order Solanales; family Solanaceae; genus Nicotiana; species Nicotiana glauca. The sequence continues at coordinate 177,200 of MU724795.1, forward strand.
AAAACAATCAAAAGATAAATAAGGGTAGATCGTAATCAAATATAATATGACCTAGAGACAAACGAGATGAAATTATTGCAATAGATCTGATAAGATGAACTTTAGAATGAGTATTTGTTAGCTTTAGAGATAGAGAGGGAATGAGAGAAAATAAGAGAGTAGTGTTATTCAAGAATAATCATGATCCCCCTTTTACAATGGGAAGGTCCCCTTTATATAATAGGAGACCTTCCTTGAAATAATTATAAAAGTACAAAACGTAGTCGACGTCCTCCTAGCGAGGGCGCCAGGTCTTAACCGGCATCGCCTTCATCCTTACGTCCAAGTCGTACCCTTACTTTAATAGATGTATGCTTCTCTGGGCGTACCCTTCAGAGTAGAGACGTTGAGGGCCAAATTTGACCCTATACATATATGACTATCCGGCCCAAGGAAAATCCATTCCAGAATATAACCACATCATTGACCGCAGTCATCCAGTACCGAGGAAGGCCATTCTAGCCCTATGGAGAAGATCCATCTCCAGGTGTCAATACTTTGAACAAGATCCATGCCCAGGGAAGATCCATCCCTCAATATCATCAACTCCGCTCACTGGGGGTGTAAAGACTCCAGAGGGGCTTCTCTTAGCCGAAGCGCTATATCAAGCCAACGAAGGCATGATCAATAACTCGCTACGTTGTACAGCCCGATCCCATACTGTCACTCAATATCAGGCTATCGGCCTCACTCAGTCATTACTCTCCAGTTTCACACACATGGGCTCAAAAATGTCATGATACTAGCCCGAACAATAACATGTCAAATAGTAATATTCGAGATTGAGGCATAATAAAATATATATGTATGAACAGGACTAAGTAAAGCGAAAACTTTTTAAATCAAGAAAATTTTCCTAGCTTTTTTGTGTGTGTTCATGAGTGGTTGTGTGTTTCTGGAGTCGTCCGTGAATGAAGATGAGAGTGAGGTCTATATTTGTAAAAGTGTGGGTCAATCCGTGTGAGGGGAGCTTCCTTCTCTCTCTACTTTGATACATCTCATTCTCTTCCCCCATCCCGTTAAAATTTTCGATCTAGCGACAAGGACTCTAAAGTAGGAACATAGCTGGAGAAGGACCATACTTTGCCGATTTTGTCCAACAATAAAGGAGGCATCTTCCTTCTCTCAATTTTCCAGTTCTTTTAGCTTTAGTTCTTCCTTCTCTCGATTTTTTATTTGCCTTCGGCTTTGGTTCTTAGGCATTGCCAAAAAGGCCCTAAAACTATTTTCTGCAACTTTGCAAGGCTGCGCAAACAATTCTCAAGCGGCGGAGACTGAGGCACCTCTATATGACTCTGCCGAGTTCGTGGGGACTAGTCCCGGCGCATTTTTCCCTTGTGAAGAAACTTTGGTGCATTTTATCATTGACCCTTGGAGTACATCCACCCCCCCCCCCTCCCGATGATCATGTCGATCACACGTGCTAGAGATCCTTTTGCTCGACTTGTTTGTTGGCGTCCCTATTTCTGAAATGATTTTTGGCCCGTTCGCTCAGGAATTCTTGAAAATGCCCATTGTTGAATAATTGAGCTACTTCTTCCCTTAGTTGTTGACATCTTTGGTCCTATGACCATGAGAAACGTGGTACTTACATACCAAGTTGTGATCCCTTTGGCCAGGATCAGATTGAACTAGTCTAGGGCACTTTGTTTCCTTGATGCATCCTGTGGCCGACACTATACTTGCATGGTCTACATTGAAATGGTACTCCGATAATGTCGGCACTTCCCTACCCTCGAGAAACCTATCAAAACCGTTTTTGCTCGTTAGGCCTCAGTTGCTCGGTCCTTTATCATTTCTTTTATCTTTCCTTTTTCTGATGGCGCCCGGATCTGTTTCCCCTTCAATCTGCACCATACAGCTGGTATCAATTTCGTACCGGCCTTGGCTCCTGGTCGATGATTCTTGTAGACTTGTCATTTGCTTTGTTGGGGGTAAACTGACCCCGCGGAGGCCCCTAGTTGGTCGTCCTCGACTCTGTCTTTGATTGATACCTGTTATGGATGTCGGCCCAATTGACCGGCGGGTACTCCACCAAATTTTGCTTCAATTGTTGAGAAGCCACGAAACTTCGGGGTTGAACCCTTGAGTAAATTCCTGAATGTCCCAATCATCCGCGACTAGGGGCAAGTCCATTCTCTCTATCTGGAACCTTGATACGAACTCCCTAAGCATATCGTTATCCCTTTGCGCTATGAAAAGGTCCGACTTCTTCTCTCGACCTTGATGGAGCTGGCATGGGCCTTTATGAAAGCATCTATAAGAATAGCGAATGAATCAATAGAACTTGGAGGCAAATTGTGATATTATATCATTTCTCCCTTAGACAAGGTTATGCCAATTTTTTTCAACAACAACGACTCAATCTGTCGTCTTTCAAGTCATTTCGCTTGATGACGCATGTATAGGAGGTTACATGCTCGTTTAGATTTGTGGTCCCATTATACTTGGGAATGTCAGGAATTTGAAACCTCTTCAGGATCGGCTTCAGTGCTGCACTGGGGGGGAAAGGCTTCTGAACGAAATTTTTGGAATCCGCCCCCTTCAATATGGGGATGCTTCCAGGATCTTATCGACCTTGGAGTTATAAGTTTCCACCTTCTTGTCATTAGCCTTTTTCTTTTTCTTGCCAGAATCCACCTGCTTTGTCAATGCTTCGAGCATCTTCATCACCTCGGAAGTTTCCCCCGTCCTGATCATATGGTTCCACGGCGACCTGTTCATCTCCTTTAGTGTTTTCCCTGATCCACATAGGCTCGATCCTATTAGGGACGTGACTCTCGTTCTGCAACTGCACTATCGCCGCTCGCTGAGCTTGCAATATTTCGAAAATCAATTATAAGCTAACCCTATCACCTTCACCTTGGGTGGCTTCTCGAGCCGATGGCCGGTGTGCCCCACGAATGTTGTTTTCGGGGTCAGTGGGCAGATTGATGTTGATAGAAACCTGTGACTTAGCATTGATCGGGTCGGCAACAGGGACACCATTGGGATTAGCAGGGGGCACGCCATTGCTAGGTACCACGTTATTTTTTTACCGTGGTGGCCTAACTCGGCATCAACGTTCAAGTTAGCAGACTAAGAATTTGACATCATTGGTTAACCTGAAATCAAACTTCAAAGAACCGGTGTAAAATAGAGTGGATTATGGAGATTCCTATCAAATCACCACTATTATTCTTAGCCCCACTATGTGCGCCAAACTGTTTACCCTTAAAATTGAGCAACAATTAAATTTGTATGCGATTTAAAGGCACGTGATTTAGTCCCATACGAATGATCTACACATCAAATAATTAAATTAGAGAGAGAATAAACGATCACACCAATCACGATGGAACAATCAAAACTTATTTTAAGTTAGATGTTGAAAACTGGCTCTGATCGAGCCTTCGATATGAGCTGGGTTACAATTAAAGGAGAGAGTAACTGAAGAACAGTTTGAATAATAGCTATAAGACAAAAATTAACTTTTATTGCTTTGATGTACGAGTCAACAGGGTGTTAAAATGAAAAAAAATTCTCTTTTATATAGTAGGGAAATTTCAATCCTAGTACAAGTCTAAGTATTAAGAATTCATGTCAAACGGGATTTTTGCCGTAATATCCGATTGAGGGCGAATATTATGGCTCCCTACTTGTCATGCTCAACCATTTCTCTTCTTTTCGTGGTCTCGAAACTTTACTTGGTCCGGATCCGCTGTTTATCCGTGTCCGATCCCAGATGCATATTCATCCCTCCCGAGCTCCGACACAAGGGACTCTTCGGCTTCTCTTGAAGTTGCGTTGGACGGTGCTTCCCTCTCGTTTCTTTATTGGGGAATCGGAGGTAATATTGTCCCCGATTTTACCCGTACACAATCTCAATCTTTTTAGAATGAATAAAAAGGGAAGAATATAATGTAAAATGGATGCAATAGACAAGTCTGTCTAATTTAACTCAGATTATATACGTATTTTTATAATTTTGTGGTTTCTCTTGTATTAGCCATTTTAGATGCAAATATACATGCGCACACACCTACCAGCCGCTTTCAAAAAGTGTGGATACACGGGAAGTGATAATGGACTATTCTTTCCGTTTGATCACGAAAACGGCTACAGTAATCCACACATTAAATTAGGAAGTTTAAGAGTGTTAATGAATCTTTAAAAGATGACTAAATCGACTTAATCGAGCTGATTGTTAGGCTTCATTTAATAAAATCATATGTTTGTATTTGAATCTACAATTGTACCGATTACCTAATAATTAGGGTACGTAGTTTTAAATTTTATAGATAAAAAAACCAAAAAATACAGAATTATACCGACTAAATAAATATGTAAAAAAAATTATATGGAGTAATCCAAAAAATTAATATAATCTAGATATTATAAAATAACTCGTCGAACAGAAAAATTAACACGCCTAAGACTAAGAGTCTATGCCAAAAGTTGCTAAGTGACCGTGGGTTTTTCTATTAGCTTCTCATTCAATGTTAGATACACATTTTGGGGTTACGATTAGGTCAGATTCTCGCTGCATAAAGCTCATAAAAGAAATGAAAGCACTTTTTATTAGGATTTTACCTGAGTTTTCTGACTATGAATTAAGAGATCGTATTCATTCCATTACAATCTTTTGTGGTAGTGAGTATTAACCCTTAGATCTTTTCTTTTACTTTATAGAAGCCTTTTTCAGTGAAGTCCCTATCGATCGGTCTATCCTATTAATTTCTTTGTTTGGCAGCCCGCGAGAGTTATCGATTAAAGTTGTGATCCCACCTTTGCCACATTTTGTTATTTGATATCTAGCAGTACTATAACTAGCTCAAATAATATCCAACCTAAACTATATACAATGGTTGACTTTTCAATATTATTGGCTGAGCTCGAGCAACTACACCCAAATGAGGACCATAAACTTTATTTCTTTTAATGTTGGTTCATTTATGGTACGTTGATTGTGTTTCTTCCTCCATTGGGAATTTATAGAGATATTTCACAGTGACTTATATTAAAACAAGTTAAGGTTTAACTTAGCTCGAAGTTGGAAAACCTACATTAAAAGCAATGTTTCTTAAATATCTTTCATGCAATATTATTCTCTTTTCAGTATTACATGGTTGCTTACCATTTACCCTAAAATTCGAGTAACAATTAAATTTATATTATGATTTTAGCATATGTGATTTAATTCAATACCAATTGATAAACAAGGAATTAAATATATAAACTGAAGAATAAAATAAATCAAACCAATGCGCAAGTCAAATCTCGACCTCGAGCTATGACGACCTCGAGGTGGAATGGTAGGAATAGCAAGTTACAAAGAAAATCTGATGAACGATGAATAGAATAGCTAGAGAGTAAAGTGTATGTATTATTTTTTCAGTCAAAAACGTGACTTACAAATGAGTGGGCTCCTCTTTATATAACAGGGGAGTCCTAAATTAGGTACACTTCTAATTACAAAAATAAACCTCGTGATTGGCGCCGATAACCGCTTGGTATGATCTATCCTGAGATTTCCGCGGAGACCTTCGGTTGGTTGCTAATATCTATCCATTCCGTTATTATGCCTTATTTGAGGTTGGTCATACTCGGTCTTGGATTTCATCGAGCACTTCAGTCATGCCCCAACCTCGGGGAGCGCAATCGACGCTCAACCTAGTGAACCCGGTCGAGCAAGCCTATTAGACACTTTCTACCCAACTCACTTATGACCAAGAGGAGGCATGTTTTCATTAATTAAACAATAGAAGTTGTGTATATATAAACATTACTAATTCATTTGATTTTTCTACATCGTTGTTAAGTTCCCAAAATACATACACATTACGATTTAGTGAGACAAAAGTCCAGAGCACAACATAATTCATCAGGCCGTTCTAGCACCTATACATAATCGAGAAAATGTCTATGGAGCCTCAAAAGATGCAAAAGAGAGAGTTATGACAACGCCGGCAACAAGGCCCGGGCAATACCTCAAAATAGTAATAATAGAATCAAAAGATACGAAATATGACCGCGGGATGAAATGAGAGCTCACCGAGGTTGCTGGGAGAAGATGATACACCACTAGCTGCGATCAACACTGTCTGCCTTAGAACCACCTACATCCATTTAAAGATGTAGCACCCCCGACGAAAGGGATGTTAGTACTGTCGAATAGTACTAGTATGTAAAGTTAGAACAATATCTTAATAGAATGAACAGTTAAACAAGGAGGAATTAATCATCAGTTAAATAAGAGCTTCAAGCAAATACGAAAACATCAAGTAAGGATCACATAGTTTCCGGTTCAATTTCGATCTGATTAAGTTGATAATCTTAGTGACAATATACCACAATCCACAATACCACCGTGTTCTTGCACGGAGTCCGATCTCGACCCGAAAGGCTAGGTCATCTCTTTTAAGACATCAACCAAATCCACTATTCCAATCAATTATTTCCAGCACAGTTACCACCATGTGCGCTGCATGGCATCCAATAACGGTCCGATCGGCTAGGCCACGGCATGGCATCCAATAATGGCCCGATCGGCTAGGCCATTTCACTTGAGTTATCAACCTTTCAATCAATCATTTCACTTCAGATTTCTTTCCTATATTTCAATACATTGGAACAAGTGGCCTCATTTATTAAGTCATTCTTGGCACTTGGTCGTATTTCACGATTCAAGTTTCCCTTTTTACATATTCAATAACATTATCATCAGCAACAATAAGGCCTATCATGTAAGGCTTTTTCACACATAAGGAAAAAGCTTGGAAATTCCATGCACATAGAGGTTTTTCATACAAATTGGAACAACAATCTTTATTCCCTTTCTTTGACATGAATTCTTAACCTTTCTCAACAAATATTCCATATTTTTAAACATCTTCATAAAGAAAATATGACATGATAAGCATTCAGTACAAATATTGAACAAATATCATTCCACATGACACATTAGGGATATTTAATTGAGTATGATCAATTTGGGGACTTACATCGATTATACGAACACCAGGGGATTTTGATTCTAAGAAGAAGAAGGTTTAGCCATACATGTACCTTGTTTAAGCTTTCCTTAAGTTACTACAACGTTCTGGAAATTCTAGAAATCCCAATCTATTTTGAGACATAACAAAATCGAACACAAATAAGTAAGATATTCATGGTTTCAGTTCGTTTGAGCATTTTATCAAACACTAGTTGTGCATTTTGATGTCAAAGCTCTTATACAAGATTTCCTTCATTCCCCAACCCAATATTTACTTATTTGTGTTCAACAATATTCTTAAAAACCTCATGCATGTATATATAATACTATTACACCCAATAATCATACCTCAATCACCCATCTTATACCCCAAACTCGAAATTAAAGTCTAGTGTATAGAACATTACCTCATAGATGGAGATCTTGTGATTGATTTCCTTGATTCTTGAGGATTAATGCAAGATTGAATGATTAAAATGTTGGGCTTCCTTCCTATCTCTCTAAAATTCTTTTAGTTCTCTCAAAAACCTTTAGGAAATTGCCCTAATATAAGCCTCAAAGCCTACTTATCAAATGGGGTCGGGTTATGAAAATAGGGAAATGAAGCCTCCAAAATCGGGTCTGGAGTCGCAGAATGGATCGTAGAACGGGTATGTGGGCCGTAGAATGGATCGGAAATTGGTGCCCAGAACTGGGCTTCACTGGACAAGTCTACGACAATTTTGCGGTCGCATAACCACTTCTGCAGTCGCAGAATGGTTTCAGAATGGTCGCAGAATTGTATTCTGCTAGCCTTTGGTAATTTGAACATAACGTTTTGAAGGAGTGTCCAAATGACGAACGGTATGAAGCTTTAGAAACTAGACTCAAAAATATTTCATTTGTTAGGTTTTTCATCACATAAAACCTTATATATATGTGGATATGGTCATCCAAAGTTTGGACTTATGCGTACTCATTTGGAATTTTAGACTATTATGTAATTTTCCAACTTGACTTAGACTTAGGCTTCTCCTTAGACCTCATATTACTTATTATATGAATTATACACTTATTACCATATGTAATTGATATCCATCATACTAATTAGTACATAAAATATTATACTTAGCCTACCTGGCACCACAAAATCTTAAATTACTTAGTGAAATTTTTCGGGGCCTTACATTCTCCCCGCTTAGGATCATTCATCCTCGAATGAGAAGTAGATTCCACCGTAAACAGTTAACATAATATATCTTTTTTCTCACCTACCTCAATTTCCTAAATTTTGATTAACTCCCAATTTTTTTAGAAATTTCGGCAGCGTCTTCTTTGTAACTAGTCATATCCACCTGTTAGAGAACCAACAAAACCATCATTAAAACACATTCACAACTCGACAAAGCACCACAATTTATATGCCAATAATACTAATCTCAGCATTACAAGCACTACATTATCATAATGATTCCTGGATATGGGCTGAACATTTTTAAATCATAACACCTAGAGGGTACCTTTCTCATCAAAACCAATTGCTATACAATCAAGCGAAAATATTTTCTTTACACAACACTCTAGGCCTCAAGGTGGCCTCTTCAACTTACAGACTTCTCCACAAAACATTCACGAAAACAATCTCAGCTTCTAGACTTATCTAACAAGGATGCAAATAGATACCCCTCATAAGCCAATTATCCATTAACGTCATCTTCAATAGTTTCCACGGGGATTATACACAAAGTATCTCCAACTACCTTCCTAGACATAGGCACATGAAAATACGGGGTACATAGAGGACAATAATAGGGGAAACACCATACTCATAGTTCGGCCTACTTCTTTCAAGATTCCACAAAACCCAAAGTGCATTACACCTACTTTACCTTTATTAGAAATTCACATAATATCTTCATGGAGAAATCCTTTAGAACTATTTGATCACTTTCTTTAACTCTATATATCTATGTCGGACACCCAAATTAAACCCTTGGCGGCCTTCAACCATTATTCTGTGATGGTCTAGAATGAATATGACTATAGAGTTCCTACACAATATGATTGATCATGGAATGATGCTTATTTTTACATGCTTGAATGTACACCCTCTATAGATTACTATAAGAAGGAACGATAAGGTCAGATATTGGGATGGAATTATTCAAGAATCGATCAATGTGCTGAGTAGAGTATTTCCTCAGGTTATATACCCTAAGAGTCATGAAGCTTACTACTGATAACCCTGACGATTATTCATTGTGACGACATCATTGATTTGACAAAATGAGGCGTAGAGTTAACTAATATATTGGAAATAGAAATCATTAAGGAGGAATATTCAAGTACGTGACCCAGTTGTCTCCTCCAGTGTAGGGGAAAATCAGTTTATCAAGAATGAGAATACTCTAGCACCTTGAATGCAATATGGCTGTCAAAATACATAAAGTTGAATTAGACTCATAACATTAACTGACACAAGGATTCTATGCCACAACCCATGAGGATGAAAAAGAAGTTGAACACATATGAGATTATCATAATTCAAACAGCTTAACCATTCCCAATAATTGATCCTATATGAGACTAAAGACACAACAACTTGCCTTCCAAATCAATATGCTCATGATGTTTACCAAAATCTGAAAGCATCTAATTTCAACCTTTCACATGTGAAACCACATAGCTAGGACATCTTAATAGTGGGATGAGATTATGTATTGGTTATAGAGAATGAACATCTTGCTATATGCTTGACATGTTTCGGCCATAATAACTCTAATGTTGTAATACCAGACCACTTCATGGGAAACTACAATACTAGGAATAAAGTGAGCTACTTACTCTGAGATAATTTAGGTGGACATGAAAGCCATACTGAGATGGGCAACAACAAGATCTTCTTGTGACAAATTTGTGTTAAATCTCAAATTTCTCAAAAACTTTATGTAGACAAGCGACAACTTCAACCGACATGTGCACATATGCTAGGAGGTGAGATATGCTCTCATGTTACTAGATAGTGAAAATGTACTCGCAAGAGAGTAGTGTGGTTGTTCAAATCATAGAAGTCATATACACTAGTGAGAAAAAGAGTGACTCAAGAAGGATCGCAACACTGGGATGCTTTACATGGAACTTGACACCACATAGGTAAACTTTATGACGGTGCATGCATAGGCACAAGTGAGCAGATGTTGTCCATTTAAATAAAAAGGTTCTGTAAGAAATGCATCAGGTATAGTCTCTTGTTGAGACTTTAGGAAAGAAAGTAGGAGGTATTATCCCAGGGTTATATCTCAACTCATGAGAGTACCTATAGATCTCAATTCCACAAGAGGTTGTAAATAAGAGAATTTGTGGTAGAGTAGCTTCATGAATAATGTGTCTCGTTCAGAAAGTGGATACATGCAATGTTTTGTGATTCAGATTCTTGCTAATAGAGTATCTATGCAGGCTTCCAATACAGGTGTACATATGTAATAAGGTAAAGTATATGGTGTTCAGAATGATGTACTAAGGGGTCACTTACTTGGTAACTTAGATTAACGGGGCAATAACTCAACGGATGCAACACAACTCCACAACTGTAACATACGTTGGTGCCATACTGACATACCACATGATTTGGTGGTACCGTGACATTAATAGGAACAAGGGTACTCCACTTAGCAACAAGTTCTACCAATCCTTCCATGGCTCGATACATTCTCCTAACGTACTCTTGGGCAATCTCCCTCAGATTCAATGGCGGGGTCATTCCCTCCTCATTGCTTCAAGCTTGTCTAAGCGAGTCCACCATTTTGATACAAACTATTTTATGATAACCATGACCATCTCATTTCATAGATTTTCTTCCCATTTCTTCTTGCCTCACCCATCCTAATTAGTGAATAGTTAAAAACTCCATATGTTACGTGGTCCTTTTCCTTAGGAATATTTCTTGCTTACCTCTCAACACTTTTTGGAATACCCGTGGGAAATTGTATTCACCCACGTATCGCTTAACACCTCCTTGCTTGTATGATTTTTAAGAGGTTCTCCATGAAGTCCAAATGTACTATTGGGTTCGTGTAGCATCACATTTATTTATCCCACTCGTTCCGCTTCTCTTAATGACTTGGAACTTTGGTTAAATCACAAATCCATGATTAACCCATTCTAAAAACTCGCAACCCTTCACTTTCAATCTATAGTTCCTTGGGTTCCATTGTTCCCAAACCTCTAACAAGAATGAAATCCCATTTACAAACATTACTCCTCGTTTCTATGATTGTGGGCCCTGTCATTCACATTGCCATGCATGAACAATTCACCTTCCTTAACCTTCCACCTTCTTGGCGTACTAGTAGCCTATTATTAACATATCCTTTCAGAGAATCACGTTACTCATTATCACATTTATAGACTACACATGTCCTCAACAAATTATTCAAACATCATAGTTAAATGGTCATACTCTTGTTTCATGGTGTTTAAGTGGACTCACTGTGGCCCTTCCTCCCCTACTTGGGGTGAACGTCCCTGATTTTGACACAAGTCTTGAATTTAGCAACTTCATGGACATATGCCTCATGTCTCTAGCCCTCGTATATATATGCTCGACTATTAGGGACATTCAAGTCGCCATCATAAGTTTTCTAATCTTATTCAGCCATACAATTTTGGAATTCTAATTCCTCATGTCAATATCCTTTAGTAGTATAATACAACTTCATACATTTCTGGATTTTTATAAAATTCATAGTACAAGGGTCTTCTCATTGTGGGTTCGATTGACTCTCTTTTCATAACTTCTTGTCTCTTGGGAGAGACTTGCATTCTCGTCGTTAATCTCCTCGTCATGCCTTCCATACATCACGTACTTATATAATAAATTTTCTTTTACACGTTAGGATTATATACATGCTTCCCACACTACCCACGTGTGTTGTTCAAGCTTACTTCTTATTTATCAAGTCAACGTCTCCTTGGAGGTAGGTAATCACTTTTAACACCTTTTCTCAATTAAAACATATTCACGATACTACATAGTTATCCTATATGTCCATACCATTCTTCAACAAGATACATGTGTCATCTCCTTAATTTTCACTCCCTTGCCCATTTGTCAGGTCATATGAAAACAATACTTGGAATAGACGAAAGAGCGCTTAAACATACCTTGAATCTCAATATGTTATAGTCAAGCTTTATTGCATGATATGGAGTGTAGAAAAAGGGTAACATTCCTAAATGTCCATGTAGCCTCAAACTTATAGATGTGGTCGACTACACACCGATAAGGACTCTACTAGATACGGCTCCGAGACATCCTAGGACACATTGAAACCTTACGCTCTGATACCAAATTTTTCATGACCCAACCTTGAGGAGCGTGACCTGCACTCAACCGAGTGAATCCGGTCGAGCAAGCCTATTAGACACTTTCTACCCAACTCACTTATGACCAAGATGCGGCATGTTTTCATTAATTAAACAATGGAAGGGGTGTATATATATAAATTACTAATTCATTTCATTTTTCTACATTATTGTTAAGTTTCCAAAATACATACACATTATGACAAGAGTCCAGAACACAACATAATTCATCGGACCTTTCTAGCACCCATACACAACCCACAAAATATCTACGAAGCATCTTAAGATTCAAAAGAGAGAGTTATGACAACGCCAGCAACAAGAACCCGATAATACCTCAAAACATAGTAATAATAGAATCAAAAGATACGGAACATGACCCAGGATGAAATGGGGGCTCACCGAGACTGCTGAGACAAGAGGATACACCACTAGCTACAATCAATACTATCTGTCTTGGAACAACCAACATCCATTCAAATACTGGCCCCGGCAAAATGGACGTCAGTACTATCAAATAATACTAATATGTAAAGCTAAAACACCATCTTAATAGAATGAAAAGTTAAACAAGGAGGAAATAATCATCAATTCAATAAGAGCTTCAAACAAATACGAAAACATCAAGTAAGGATCTCATAGTTCCCGGTTCAATTTCCATCTTATTAGATTGATAACCTTAGTGCCAATATGCCACAATCCACAATAACACCATGTTCTTACACGTCCTATCTCGACCCGATTGGCTAGGTCATCTCTTTTGTGACATCAACCAAATCCACAATTCCAATCAATTATTTCCAGCACAGTTACCACCATGTGTGAGGCATGGTGTCTGATCACAACCCGATCGGCTAGGCCATCTCACATGAGACATCAACATTTAATCAATTATTTCACTTCACATTTCTTTCCTATATTTCAATACATTGGCACAAGTGGCTTCTTTTATTAAGTCATTCTTGCCACTTGGCCGTATTTTACAATTCAAGTTTTCCCTTTTTACATATTCAATAACATTATCATCAGCAACAATAAGGCCTATCATGTAAGGCATCTTCACATATAAGGAAAAAGCTTGGACATTCTAAGCACATAGAGGCTTCTCATACAAATTGGCACAACAATATTTATTAAATTTCTTTGATGTGAATTCTTAACCTTTCTCAACACATATTCGACATTTTAAAATATATTCATAAAGTAAAATATGACATGATAAACATTAAGTACAATTATTGAACACATATCATTCCACACGACACATTTGAGATAGTCAATTCTAGTATTATCAATTTGGGAATTTACATCGATTACACGAACACTAGGGGACTTCGATTCTAAGAAGAAGGAGGTTTAGCCATACATACCTAATTAAACTTTCAATAAGTCACTACAACGTTCCAAAAATTCTAGCAATCCCAATCTATTTTTAGACATAACAAAATCGAACACAAATTAGGAAGATATTCATGGTTTCAGCTCATTTAAGCATTTTATCAAACACTAGTTGTGCATTTTGATTTCAAAGCTATTCTACAAGATTTCCTTCATTCTCCAACCCAATCTTTACTTAATTGTGTTCAGTAATCTTCCCACATACATTATTTGTACACGAATGTATCAATAATACTATTACACCCAAGAATTATACCTCAATCACCAATCTTATACCCGAAACTCGAAATTAAAGTCTAGTGTATAGAACCTTACCTCTTAGATGAAGATCTTGTTATTGGTTTCCTTGATTCTTTAAGACTGATGCAAGATTGAATGATTAAAATGTTAGGCTTCCTTATTCTCTCTTTAAAAGTCTCTTACTTCTCTCTAAAACCCTCAGAAAAGCGCCCTAAAATAAGCCCCAAAGCGTACTTATCAAATAGGATCGGGTTATGAAAATAGGGAAATGAAGCCTCTGAAATCGGGTCTGCAGTCGCAGAATGGACCGCAAAACGGGTATGTGGGTCGCATAATGGATCACAAAATTGGTGCCTAGAACTAGGTTGCACTGCACAGGTCTACGACCATTTTACGGTCGCATAACCACTTCTGCAGTCGCAGAATTGCATTATGCATGCTTTTGGTAATTTGAACATAACATTTTGTAGGAGTCTCCAAATGACGAACGGTTTGAAGCGTTAGAAACTAGACTCGAAGATATTTCATTTGATATGATTTTCATCACACACGCGCACACACACACACACACACACACACACACACACACACACATATATATATATATATATATATATATAT
>MU724795.1:198502-232064 GCA_026770625.1 Nicotiana glauca
TATATATATATATATATATATATATATATATATATATATATATATATATATATGAATTCTTATTAGTCTTTGGGTTGTGTGGCTAAACAAAATAAAAGCATTTAGTACTTTCGATCAATCATTCTTCCTTGTTGAAGTGTATTTAAAATCTCTAAAGTGACACGTCGATTTCCAAAAATCTCAAATATAATTCTATGTTTAAACTATTAAAACACTTGATTTTTGAAATACTTTCTTTTACTAATTATCAAGAAATCATATATAAGGACTAAGTGAAGCACCTTAATCTTTTTATGAACATCTTCAGAGTTAAGTTATCTTTCTAAAAGTCGAGTTATGTTTTCGAGCTTATAAAAAAAATATATGAGGTTCCACGAGACAATTGTATGAAATACGAATGTGATTATGAGATTATGAGAATAAGAGTACCAATGAGCTAATATTGGCTGAGTTCTTGTTACGGCCTATTATGTGCATTCAAAGTTCATATCATACATGGCTTATTATGCATGGACTTCGAGCTGTAATCGGAGGTAAGGGGCCTATTTGCCCGAAAGACTATATGTATTTTATAGATGGCCACAGGTTGGCAATATGATACCAGTTAGCAACCGGAAGAGACCGCCATTACTAGCATTTGGTTAGGTATGTCATGCATTTGCATCAATATATATATATATAACATATATAACATATATATATACATACATACATACATACATATATGTATGTATGTATGTATTCACGACATATGATTACACAAGCATACCATGCATATTTGATTACTATGAGGTCGGATGTCGGCCATGGAGGATATCAGAGTTTCAGTATCAGGTGGTATCTCTATTACCTTTGTTTTCATCAGCTATGTATGATTCTACTTTCTGCCTTACATACCAGTACATTTTTATTCATACTGATATCCTGTTGCCTGGGGACACTGCATTTCTATTTCATGCGTATAGGTCCAGGTAGGGACTCTGATCGACCCCTCCGCTAGGATTTAGGGGTTCAGTTGTGAGTTGGTAAGCTCCACCTCTTCCTGGAGCTGTCATAGGATGGTTACCTTTGTTGTACAATTTGGGTATCGTCAGGGCCTTATCCCGATAGTGCTTGTGACACTCTTAGAGGCTATTGTGGACACAGTATTCTGGGTTTCTTTTTGCAATTTTCAGTCTCCAGCCCATAGGCTTGGCATGTATATATATGTGTGTAGACATATATATCTCAAATCGTGGCCTGGTCGGTCAGCTAGTACTTTATTATTTTGGCTTGTCTACCTTGGTTTATATGGCTTATTGTTATTCAGGTCATGACCCTAATCGTCTAGGCTTAGTATTTAAGATATTGTGTTGCTCGATCTATTAGCTCCCCAGTTTAGTTAGCTAGTATGTTTAGTGGCTAAATCGACCGAATACAGTATTGAGTGCCAGTCGTTCCTCCCCTAGTTTCGGGCGTGACAAACTTGGTATCAGAGCAGGTCGTATCCCAGGAAGTCCACAAGCCGTGTATAGTAGAATCTTGCTTATGGGTGTGTTATGCACCACACTTATAATCAGGAGGCTATGAGGCATTTAGGAATGTTTATATTTTTTCAATTAATAGATCGTGCTATAGAGCAAAGTTATTAGAACATATGAAATCTAAATCGTGCTTTGTGTTTCTTATCTAACAGGCTACCTTCACTCAGGAGATGGCACATCGAGAGATAGGTATGGATCCGGGGGAAGGTACCAGTCATTCCCCACCGGGTCAGAGGGATAGATTTCCCTTTGAGGCACATAGTGAGTCTCTAGCAGCCCTAGTTTCAGCTTCCGCAGCACTTGTTGGAGCCCAGGGAGATGTAGTACCCCCATCCTCACCAGTTCCATTAGTACCTGAGGCAGCTAGAGACACAGGACCTCCAATACAAGTTGTTGCCCCGCCAGAGACCGGGGATCATGGGATGAGGGAGGCAGTTCAGTTGATGACTAGGATGGTTTCTATTCATGAGCAACACCTAGAGTCGGGAGCAGATGCCTGGAGAGATCGGACAGGAAGCTCGACGGTACGAGAGTTTCTTCACTTGGCCCCTCCATTATTTATAGGATCCAGTTCCACAGAGGATCCCATTATTTATAGGATCCATGCCGTGTATAGTAGAATCTTGCTTATGGGTGTGTTATGCACCACACTTATAATCAGGAGGCTATGAGGCATTTAGGAATGTTTATATTTTTTTCAATTAATAGATCGTGCTATAGAGCAAAGTTATTAGAACATATGAAATCTAAATCGTGCTTTGTGTTTCTTATCTAACAGGCTACCTTCACTCAGGAGATGGCACATCGAGAGATAGGTATGGATCCGGGGGAAGGTACCAGTCATTCCCCACCGGGTCAGAGGGATAGATTTCCCTTTGAGGCACATAGTGAGTCTCTAGCAGCCCTAGTTTCAGCTTCCGCAGCACTTGTTGGAGCCCAGGGAGATGTAGTACCCCCATACTCACCAGTTCCATTAGTACCTGAGGTAGCTAGAGACACAGGACCCCCAACACAAGTTGTTCCCCCACCAGAGATCGGGGAGCAGGGGATGAGGGAGGCTGTTCAGTTGATGACTAGGATGGTTTCTATTCATGAGCGACACCTAGAGTCAGGAGCAGATGCCTGGAGAGATCGGACAGGAAGCTCGACGGTACGAGAGTTTCTTCACTTGGCCCCTCCATTATTTATAGGATCCAGTTCCACAGAGGATCCCAAGGACTTTATAGACAATATGTATAGAGTATTGAGGGTGATGCATGCCTCCGTCACAGAGGCTGTGGAGTTGGCTTCTTTTTTACTACATGATGTAGCTGTCCTATGGTATGAGGCATGGGAGAGATCTAGAGGACCTGAGGCTCCGCCAGTAGAATGGGAGGACTTCTTTGAGGCATTTTTAGCCCATTATTTGCCACGGGAGGTTCGGGAGGCTCGTCTTGACCAGTTTCTTAGCCTGAAGCAGGGGGATATAGGTGTGAGGGATTATAGCCATAAGTTTAATTCTTTGGCGAGGTACGCACCAGATATCGTACGTACAATGGGGGCTAGAGTTCATCATTATGTGGATGGTTTAGGGGATCATCTGATTAGAGACTGTAGGGTGGAATCCCTATCGGATGATGTAGATATTTCTCGCATACAGGCTGTCGCTCAGACTACAGAGGATCTTTCCCGTCGGATTCGTGATACTCGCAGGGATAGGGAACAGAGCAAGAGGGCTCGTACTATGGGTTCTTATAGGGATCCACGGAGTGATTCTAGGCCCCCACTCCATCGATATACACCTCGGCTAGCAAGTAGTTTCCCACCACAGATGCAGGGCCAGCGGTTTGATCGTTATATTCAGTCAGGATTGGGGCAGAGCTCAGGACAGCCTGAGGGCCGTCGACAGGAGCGCTCTGCACAAATGAGACAACCTACTCCTCCATGTACTCAGTGCGGTAAGCTATGCACTGGGCAGTGTAGACAAGGTTCTAATGCATGTTATCATTGTGGGCAGACAGGACATTTTATTAGCCGGTGCCCGGGGTTAGGCAGAAGTGCATCAGCTCAGCCTTCAGGATACGCAGCAGCCTCTTCGCCCTCAGTCCGTGCTCCTCAACCAGGCCTATAGTCTACTCAGGGTCATGGTAGGGGGAGAGGTGGAGGAGAAACCTGAGGTTCTAGTGGTGGCCAGAACCACTTTTATGCACTCACAGGCCAACAGGATTAAGAGGCATCCCCAGATGTTGTCACTGGTATATTGACAATACATTCTCATGTCGTTTATGTATTGATAGATCCCGGCTCTACATTTTCATATATTACTCCATTTATTGCTGGTAAGCTTGACATGAGATCTGAGTTTTTGCCACAGTCTGTTGAGGTGTCTATGCCAGTTGGCGACTATATTATAGCTAATCATGTCTATCGAGGTTGTACAGTGTTAATTAATGATCATCCAACCTCTGTTGATTTAGTTGAATTGGTTATGTTAGACTTCGATTTCATTATGGGTATGGATTGGTTGGCATCTTGTTATGCTAATATTGATTGTCATGCAAATTTGGTCCGATTTTATTTTCCTGGTGAGCCTGTCCTTGAATGGAAAGGTAATGCAGCCATGCCCAGGGGTAAGTTTATTTCATACCTTAGGGCTCAGAAGTTTATTGCTAAAGGTTGTATATACCATCTGGTTCATGTTAGGGATACAAATAAGGCGCCAGTGAATCTTCAGTCGGTACCTATTGTGAATGAATTCCTGACGGTATTCCCTGACGAGCTTCCAGGAATTCCCCCCAAAAGGGAAATCGATTTCACTATAGATTTGCTTCCTAATATGTAGCCTATATCCATTCCTCCCTACAGAATGGCTCCTGCAGAGCTAAGGGAACTGAAGGAACAACTAAAGGGCTTGCTCGACAAGGGCTTTATTAGGACAAGTACATCCACATAGGGTGCTCCGGTGCTCTTTGTTCGAAAGAAAGATGGCTCCTTGCAGATGTGTATTGACTATAGGCAACTAAATAAAGTCACTATCAAGAATAAGTATCCTCTTCCACGGATTGATGACTTGTTCGACCAGTTACAAGGTGCCAAATGCTTTTTGAAGATTGACTTGCGATCCAGTTATCATCAGCTACGAGTCAGGGATATTGATATCCCAAAAACAGCATTTAGGACGAGGTATGGCCATTTTGAGTTCCTTGTTAGGTCTTTCGGGCTTACAAATGCCCCAGCAGCCTTTATGGATATTATGAACCGGGTATTCAAACCATTCTTGGAGGAATTTGTGATTGTGTTTATTGACGACATCCTGATATATTCACGATCGAAAGTCGAGCATGTGGACCACTTGCGAGCTGTATTGCAAACTCTCCAGGACTACAGGTTATATGCTAAATTCTCTAAATGTGAATTTTGGCTAACATCTATATCTTTTCTTGGTCATGTTATTACCGGTGATGGTATCAAGGTTGATGGCCAAAAGATTGAAGTTGTGATGACTTGGCCGAGGCCTTTGAATCCGACGGAGGTTTGTAGCTTTTTAGTCTTAGCAGGGTATTACCGAAGGTTCATGGAGGGATTTTCCTCTATCTATGCACCATTGAATAAACTGACACATAAGGGATCTAAGTTTCAATGGACTGAGGCATGTGAACAAAGTTTTCAGGAGCTAAAGAAAAGGCTTACGACGGCACCTGTCTTGACACTTCCGGATGGCACCTAGGGTTATGTTGTATATTGTGATGCCTCAAGGATTGGCCTAGGTTGTGTTCTTATGTAGCATGGTAAGGTTATCGCGTACGCCTCCAGACAGTTGCGGAAACATGAACAGAACTATCCTACGCACGATCTTGAGTTAGCCGCAGTTGTCTTCGCCATAAAGATTTGGCGGCATTATCTATATGGGGTTCAAATTGATGTTTTCACCGACCACCAAAGCCTTCAGTATTTATTTAAACAGAGGGAGCTGAACCTACGACAATAAAGATGGCTAGAATTACTAAAGGAATTTGATGTTGATCTTTTATATCATCCCGGCAAAGCTAATATTGTTGTTGATGCCCTTAGCCGGAAGTCCATGGGTAGTCTAAGTCATGTTAAAGTTGATAAGGTCAAGATGGCCAAATACCTATGCCAGCTAGCTAGTTTGCAGGTGCTTTTGGTAGATGCAAAGGGTGGACGCATTCTCGTTCAGAATACGGCAAAATCTTCTTTTGTTACTGAAGTGAAAGAGTGACAACACGAGGATCCCGAGCTTATAAAACTGAGGGAAAGTATTCCATAGCAGCGACAACCTTTATTTGAGCTAAGTGGATATGGAGTCCATAGATACCAGGGCCGCTTATGTGTACCGAGAGTCAGAGAGCTCCGCACCAAGATTCTCTCGGAGGGCCATTATCTTAGATATGCAATTCACCCCGGAGTGACAAAGATGTATCGGGACCTTCGATAGATCTATTGGTGGAATGGAATGAAAAAGATATCGCAGAGATTGTAGCCCAATATCCCAATTGCCAACAAGTTAAAGCCGAACATCAGAAGCCTGGAGGCCTAACTCAGTATATTGAACTTCTATTATGGAAATGGGACATGATAAATATGGACTTCATCATTGGTTTTCCTCGCACTCCATGGAGGTATGATTCTATTTGGGTAATTATTGATAGGCTTACAAAATCTTCTCATTTTCTGCCAGTCAGGACGACATATTCAGCTGAGGATTATGCCAAGCTTTACATTTGAGAGATTGTTCTACTTTACGGAGTGCCATTATATATTATCTCTGATCGAGGGGCTCAATTTACAGCAGAGTTTTGGAAATCTTTTCAGAAGGGTCTAGGCACACAGGTAAATCTTAGCACCGCTTTTCATCAGCAAACTGATGGATAGGCAGAGCGTACTATTCCGGCAGTTGAGGATATGTTCTGTGCCTGCGTGCTAGATTTTAAAGGAAGTTGGGATGATCATCTACCTCTTATTGAGTTCGCTTATAATAACAGCTTCCAAGCTAGTATTTAGATGGCCCCTTACGAAGCACTATACGGGCGAAAGTGTAGGTTGCCGATCGGTTGGTTCGAGGTTGGGGAAGCAGAGTTTCTAGATCCTAATTTAGTTTATCAAGCAATGGAAAAGGTAAAACTTATTAGAGACCGGCTATGTATAGGACAAAGTCGGCAGAAGTCTTATGAAGATGTTCGACGATGAGACTTAGAGTTTGATATAGAAGATTGGGTTTTCATGAAAGTATCGCCTATGAAGGGTGTCATGCGATTTGGAAAGAAGGGGAAGCTCAGCCCCAGGTATGTTGGACCGTATAAGATTATTCGGAGGATTGGTAGGGTGGCGTACGAGCTTGATTTGCCTTCAGAATTGGAAGCAGTCCATCCCATGTTTCATGTATCTATGTTGCGGAAGTGCATTGGATATCCTTCATGTATTACGCCCATTGAGGATATTCATATTGCTGAAGACTTATCTTATGCAGAGGTACCGGTAGCTATTTTAGATCGGCGGGTAAGAAAGCTTCGAACTAAAGAAGTGGCTTCCATGAAAGTGTTATGGAAAAATAACAACATCGAGGAAATGACCTGGGAAGATGAGGAAGAAATAAGGACGAAGTACCCCCACCTATTTACGAATTAAGGTGAGTCGCATTTAAATAATTGGAAATTATTTCTTTACAGCAACTTAATTGAATTTTGAATGACTTGAAAGTGCAATTTAAATTTCGTATTGCGAGATAGCTATATAAAGCCTAGTAGTTGGAATCTTCAGCATTTGATTTATGATTTGCAAATGAAACAAATATATCCTCGCAAATAATGTATTAGTGGAAAAGAAATGAAACCAAGGAATTGACTTGACCCATTCGCGGATGAATGTTCTTGAGGGGGGAGACTGTGAGACCCCATTGTTTTCTCTTCTCTTACGTAATATACGTATTGTGACGTGATTATATTAGATATATATAATTGGGTATAACATAACACTGGTTACATGTTATATTCTTGAATCGAGCAAGTTGCGAAATAAAGGTCGGCAAAAGTTATCGTAAATTTCTCTAATAAATTTTTCTTAAATTGGGTCAAATGTATCAGATCATTTATACCAATTTATAAAGTGTTATGAGACCCACAAACTATCAAGCTGAAGGTCTACGAGTCTAGTTTTCAACCAAAAACACCTCACATCACATGGATATTGGAGTAAACAGTCATGACTATTTTACCCCGGACTGACCAGGCTGAAATCGGATCGCGAACCGAGTCGGGTCAAACAAGTGGTATAAGTCGGTAAACTCGACTTTGAATACCTCAAAACATTTTATTTCAGTCCCAAAATAGTGAGCAAGCTGAAGAGAGGGTTCCATGGTGTTCTTGAGTGATTAAGGTGCATTTTTAATGATTTTTACCGTTAAAGTTTGCCCCCGTGCCTAGAAACTCATTTTCTATGCTTTGCAATCGTTTCTCCCTTCTATTAGCTGTGTTTGGAGATATTTTAAGAAGATAGGAATTTATTATTCTTGTTGGTTCTTCAGGATTTATACTTTTTTGTCAAGGTAATGATCTTGGGACTCTTTTATGATCGTTTTTACAAAGTTCTACTGACGTTTCGTCAAGTTAGGGTCATATTGCGAATCTGCCGATTTAAACTCAATTATAAACTATTTATAGGTGCGTATAAGCTGCATATATATAGTGTTTTTGAAGCTTAGGACGTAAGGAACAACTTTCATGAAGGAACTACAGGCATTCGGACGTTCGTTGGAAAGGTATGTTAAGGCTAAGCTCTGTTATTCATTTTTGCACGAATTCTTGGAAATTCCTAAGACGCCAAATGTGATATTTTACAATTCTACGGCTAGAAAGAACTTCTGTGAAAGGCATTGGGATTGTAGCTGAAGTATTTTCATGATTCTATTAGGTTGATATTCCACTCGTTCGGTTAAATAGGGTATTCGACATCTATATATGTTTGTCGGCTTTCTTATGTATGTATATATATATATATACATATATATACGAATTCTTATTCGTCTTTGGCTTGTGTGGCTAAACAAAATAAAAGCATTTAGTATTTGCGATCAGTCATTCTTCCTTGTTAAAGTGTATTTTAAAATCTCTAAAGTGACACGTCGATTTCTAAAAATCTCAAATATAAATTCTATGTTTGAACTATTAGAACACTTGATTTTTGAAATACTTTCTTTTACTAATTATCAAGAAATCAGGTATAAGGACTAAGTGAAACACCTTAATCTTTTTATGAACATCCTCAGAGTTAAGTTATCTTTCTAAAAGTCGAGTTATGTTTTTGAGCTTATAAAAAAAATATATGAGGTTCCACGAGACAATTGTATGAAATACGAATGTGATTATGAGATTGTGAGAATAAGAGTACCAATGAGCCAATATTGACTGAGTTCTTGTTATGGCCTATTATGTGCATTCAAAGTTCATATCATACATGGCATATTATGCATGAACTTCGAGCTATAATTGGAGGTAAGGGGCCTATTTGCTCGAAAGACTATATGTATTGTTCAGATGGACACAGGTTGGCAATATGATACCGGTTAGATACCGGAAGAGACCGTCATTGCTAGCATTTGGTTGGGTATGTCATGTATGTATGTATATATATATATATATATATATATATATATTCACGACATACGATTACACGAGCATACCATGCCTATTTGATTACTATGAGGTTGGATGTCGGCCATGGAGGCTATCTGAGTTTCAGTGTCTGGTGGTATCTCTATTACCTTTGTTTTCATCAGCTATGTATGATTCTACTTTCTACCTTACACACCAGTGCATTTTTATTCGTACTGATGTCCCGTTGCCTAGGGACACTGCATTTCTGTTTCATGCGTGAAGGTCCAGGTAGGGACTCTGATCGACCCCTCCACTGGGATTTAGGGGTTCAGCTGTGAGATGGTAAGCTCCACCTCTTTCTGGAGATTTCATAGGATAATTACCTTTGTTGTACATTTTGGGTATAGTCGGGGCCTTATCCCGATAGTGCTTGTGACACTCTTAAAGGCTATTGTGGACACAGTATTCTGGGTTTCTTTTTGCAGCTTTCAGTCTC
Organism: Nicotiana glauca; assembly: GCA_026770625.1. Taxonomy (NCBI): domain Eukaryota; kingdom Viridiplantae; phylum Streptophyta; class Magnoliopsida; order Solanales; family Solanaceae; genus Nicotiana; species Nicotiana glauca. The sequence goes on from MU724795.1 coordinate 208,111, forward strand.
CAGCCCATAGGCTTGCCATGTATATATATATGTATGTAGACATATATGTCTCAAATCGTGGCCTCGTCGGTCAGCTAGTACTTTATTATTTTATCTTGTCTATCTTGGTTTATATGGCTTATTGTTATTCAGGTCATGACCATAATCGTCCAGGCTTAGTATTTCAGATATTGTGTTGCCCGATCTATTGGGCCCCCAGTTTAGTTAGCTAGTATGTTTAGCGGCTAACTCGATCGAATACAGTATTGAGTGCCAGTCGTGCCTCCCCTAGTTTGGGGCGTGACAGAGGAGCTCGAGGCTAAGTTGGTCGACGAGCTTGTAAAGGCTAAATCTGAGGCGGAGGCTCTTGTGGCCTCTTACCGAGTTGATGTACAGCCTGCTAATATTCGGGCACAGGAGATCTCTGTTGCTGCTAAAGTCAAATTGTCGTGTGTTGTCAATCATGCCAGGTGATAATCCCGGAGGGAGACTCTCGAGGAAGTGCATGCTTGTGGCTTTGACCTCTCAGCCGATATCGAGAATGCAACAGCTTTGGAGGACGAGGTTGTAGCTTTACTCTCTAATGATGAATATTGTGCTAGTGGATCTGAGAGTAGAGGAGATGAGGAGGAGGTCCCCGAAGAAGCGGCTCCCAAAGATGTGGCTCCCAAAGATGCATCTCCCAAAGTGGACTAGGCCCTTATGATTTTGTTTTTTGTGTAAGGCGGGCATGGTAAATACCTTCTATAAAAAGTTCCCTTTCTTTTAGCTCCATCTCTGATCCGTGGTAAAGTCTACTTTGTTTTTGCCTTATGAAATTTTTTGTTGTTATAACTTCAATAAGTGAGTGAGCATTAGCTCGAACTCGGAGTAAAACAAACCCTTAGGTTTTTTAGTAAATAATGGGCTAGTTTTGAGCTTATAATAGAATACCTCTTAAGATTTTATGATGAATCCTCAGGCTATATTCAAGTCGATTTTATTCGATCTCAGAATAATGGGACCTCTGGGTCCAAGTTGAGTGAGAACAAGATCTCGAACTCTAAATGTTTTGGCCTTTTGGTTCTTTTAAGTTGGGCCGATATGGATATTATTTCCCTTTTTCGGCTTAAAAGACTTAGTAAAAATTTCTTTATGCCTCAGCATGTATTTTTTTAACCCATTGGGTTTTCTGAGGATCCGATGCCGATTTAGACCCCTTTGCTTTTTGTGCCTTAGCACGTTTATGTTAAGATAATTTAATACCTCTTAAGGATTTTTAAGGGATGATTTTATCAAAGCCCTTTTTTAATTGTTTTGGCGGGGATAGCCTTTTAATCGGGTTTTTGAAGTATTTGAAGTCCTATTTTTTATTGCTGGATTCAGACGTCTCCGAGACGCGTTATTTCGGCCGTAGCCTTCAATATGGTCGTAGCCTTCGAGTATGCCTCTTGGACTTATTTTTCGATAAAATTTTGAACTTGATTGAAATGTCAGTACCCAAGTATGATGGTCATGGCCTATATGTCGAGGGGTGCTTCTTTGAGGTCTTGTGACATTGAATTTAGATAATTCGAGCGTGCAGTCCCCGAGTGTTCGAAGTATGTTTGCGCTCGGCCCTTGAGCCATTTCTAACAAAATCATAAGTATGGAACTCGTATAGTAGCAAATTTTTCTTTGAGAAACAAAGTGTTTTATATAGAAAGAATGCTTCTTTATATAATTTATACATGCGTACATGTTTTGCCATCGGGGCTCAACTAATCTTTATGGACACGGTTCATTCGACTGTTTGTCCCATTACAAATTTTCCCTATCAAGATCCTTTGACGTAAAGTATTTTTCTCGAAAATATAACCTCTGAGGATGATACCCCCCAGTATTCAAGGTTGATTGAAAAAAAGTGTTGGATACTGTTGAGTGTTTCTCAGGTAGCACATAATTGTTGCCTCGTTAAAAACCTCGCCGGAAAACCCATGTAGGATAAAAACCGATCTGAGAGAAAAAGAGTGCAACATATACTTTAAAACCTAAGATATTTTTGTTGAAGAGTTTTTTTTTTTGAAGCCTCGATTGAACACCTGCCATAAGTTAGTATCAAATACAAATGGAAAAGGGAGAAAGTCATACCTTATCAATAATATCGTTTGAGTAGTGATACATTCCAATTGTTTGAAAATTGCTCGCCCTCCATTATACCATGTTTGTAAGATCGCTTTCTGATGACACTGATAACTCGATATAGTCCTTCCCAATTCGGGCCTAGTTTCCCTTCGTTTGAGTCTCTAGTATTGAAAGTGACTTTCCTTAAAACTAATTCCCCGATTCTGAAGTGGTAAAGGTTGGCTCTTCTATTGTAAAATCTCTCGATTATTTGCTTCTGTGCATCCATCCGAACAAGCGCAACTTCTTGTTTTTCATACAATAGTTCGAGGCTAGTATTCATGGCCTCGTGGTTTGTTTCCTCTGTTGCATGTCTAAATCTTGTGCTAGGTTCCCCGACTGGAATTAAGGCCTTGGAGCCATATACTAAGGAGAACGGGGTTGACCCCGTACTGATCTTCGATGTCGTTCGATACGCCCAATGAACTTCAAGTAGAACTTCTCTCCATTTCTCCTTATCATTGCTCAACCTTTTCTTTAAGTTTTGAATGATAGTCTTGTTCGTCGATTTGGCCTGTCCATTTCTGCTTAGGTGATACAGGTTGATGAGATCCTTTTTATTTTGTGTTCTTTGAGGAACTTCGTTACATTGTTGTCGATGAATTGCTTTTCATTGTCGCATACGATTTCGGTAGGTATTCCGAATCGACACATGATATGGTCCTAGATGAAGCCTATAACTTCTTTTTCTATGACATTCTCGAAGGCATATGCCTCCACCTATTTAGAAAAGTAGTCAGTCATAAACAAAATGAATTTAGCTTCACCTGAGGCCGTACGTAGAGGACCGACGATATCCATCCCCCATTTCATGAATGGCTATGGGATATGACTGAATGAAGTTGCTCTCCGGGCTGATGGATCATCGGTGCAAACCTTTGATACTTATCACATTTTCGAACAAACTCCTTAGTGTCTTTTTCCATGTTATCCCGGTAATACCCTGCTTTAATGGTTTTGCGAATAAAAGTGTCACGCCCCAAACCTGGAAGGCGTGGCTGGCACCCGGTACCGCACTGGCTGAGCGAACCACTCTGTAACTCATTCATTCCTTTTGCCACTATTATGGGCCAACATGGCCAGAACTCGTAGTGTACAATTGTAAGTGAAAAAATATTCTATCAATGAACCATCGTTCATAAACATGAATACATATGGGCCGTCAAGGCCTTTGACATACTGTACATAATAAATCTGTGTCTACAAAGACTTTAAGATTATTGTGACATCAAATAGGACAAGGTATCGGCCTACCCATAAGTCCGTAGCGAAACTCTGACACGATGACACATAGACTCGGTTGTACTCCGAATGAGGTGGAGTCTTACTGATCCTTCACTGAATGCCAATCTTGTCTACTTAGAGGGATCGTCAAACTGATTATCTAGATAGCTCTATAAATCATGAAATATTTATAATGACATGCATATGCGTATAAATGTATTGTAATGCATAGGTTTGTATGTACATAACATCATAAAGCCTCTAAGGCATCCTGTCATACCATCTCAGCCACTGTGGGCAAAATTGTCATCGTATACCAGCTGATCAGGTGGTGGTGCATATATAACGCCATAACCTTTCCCATATCCCCCACAAATCATCAACGATACCAGCTGATCAGGTGGTGGTGCGGATATAACGTCGTAACCTTTTTCCCGTAGCCTATATACATATATACATATATATATATATAAATGTCATCTGATCATGGATCAATATACATGTATAAATGAATGCAATACATGAGAAGTATGACAATAAAATCTCACGTAACGTCATAAGACGTAGCAACAGTTGAGAGTGCACTTGCTTTCTCTTTAACCTTAAGAGGTTAAAACCAAAGACTCTTTTGATAAATTTATCTACTATCTCCATGTAAATTTAATCATTTTGCCTCCTAGGATCAATTTGACCAGATTTTGGGGAAAAAACACAAGTTCAGGAAATAGAAATAAACCTAGGAATTACGTTAAAACAATCTCAAGTCACAAACTCTTACATTGAGAATATCTAAAAATCAATATTTCAACAATCTTAGGCTAATGATTCTTTTGGCCCTCACATACAAAATAAATTTAAGATTTGTGAATGACAAACACCGTCAAAATTCTGAGTCAAATATAATGTTCCGTTATCGAAAGCCTTTCGAAATTAATTTTGATATTGCATATCCACTTTTAAAATGTCTAGACAGTCAAACTGGAAGAAGCATATACCATTGCTAATGCACCGCTAGCAATTTTTCTTGCTTGATATAATCATATAATGGCATAAACATCACACATACCAAACGTCATACAACAAGCAAACTACAATTATAAAACAGGAAAATTGTCAATGATAAAGATAACTCGAGTCCAAGTAATCACTAGAGAGACAGTATAGCAATCCAGGATATACACAAGCAGCAAACATATGCAGAATAAAATCCATGGAGCAATTCATCTGCACAAGATATGCATCATCAAGAACCAGAAACTTACCGAGGACCAACACAAAAATGGGAAACATAAAATTTATTAACACAGCCCAAATTTGGTATTTGGCTTTGAACTCCACCTCCAATTAACTAAACGGAAACGCAGCCATGGATCACTATATCTGATGGATTTCCGATATAAGCAAAACAAAACAAATCCCTTTAAGAGAAGCTCTTAAGTTAATACAAATGAAAAGGTGGCTAAGCCTCTAATGTGACACCTTGTCAAATATGACTTAAAGTCATTTTATATTGAAAGGGGGGCTTCCACGTGCAAGGTTTATTAACCTTATCCAATAAACTAATTAATTAATTGGGTATTATCCGCTAATCGGTAATAAATTGTAACGACCCCGGCCTGTCGTTTTGAGAGTTATAGCCCTATTTCCCCTATCTATTCTTCTTTATGTATTGTTCACCTATGTTGAGTTGTATCGAGTTGGTAGGTTTGGGTTCGGAGTAGTTTTGGAGTGAAATGAACACTTAGTCTCTTAGTTACAAAGCTAAGTTAGAAACGTCAATCGAAAATTGACTAATAAGTAAACGAATTCGGATTTGGATTTTTATGATTTAGTTAGCTTCATTGGATGATTTTAGACTTAGGAGTGTGTCCATAATATAATTTAGAGGTTTATGGTAGAATTAGGCTTCAATTGATGAAAGTTGGAAGTTTAGAAGTTCTTAGGCTTGAATCCGAGGTTGATTTGGTATTTTGGGTGTTCCGAATATTGACTAAGTTCGGGTAGTGATATATGACTTTTTGGAATTATTGGTTGAGGTCCCGAGTGTCTCGGGTGAGTTTTGGATAGGTTTGGGTTATGTTGTGCTTGCTTTTTTTATGTTTTGACGTCGTTTCTTCTAGTATAAATGATATCATATTGAACAAATGAGCTCTGGTTCATTTTTGATTGAAGCATTAGATCCGTATCGTAATTACGGACCCGTAGCAAAAAGAATTATTGAATTTGGACATCGTATGAGGATTTTATGGTCATTTTACTAAAAATTAGATTGCCAGATTTTTCAATGTAATTACGAAATTGACACTAGCAGCGTATTTAAGAATCTGCATTATTTGCAAATATTAAAACTTACATATCTCCTTCATTATAAGGTCAAATTGAGTGATTCAAAAGTCTAAATTGATTAGAATTTTATAAGGAATCCATTGGAGTCATAAAATACGAGTTTCGAGATCGTTTGGCACGAGCAACGAGGCAGAATAGCTGGTAGAAAAATATATAAAATTTGGGTTTGTTCTTTTCGTCATATTTGGAGTTATGGAGTTATGGAGCTCGGATTTGGGCGATTTTGGAGGAGATTTTTCATCATATGGATTGGGGTAAGTGTCCTCTACTCGGTTTTGATTATATTTCATGAATCCATCTGCGTTTTTGGGATTTGATTGATGATTTCAAAGTGAAATTGAGGGAGTTTGGGTTTGAGTTTTGGAGAGTTTTAAGTGAGGATTTGAGGGACCAAACGGAGTTCAATTTTGACAAATTTTATATGGTTAGACTCGGGAGAGGACGAGGATTATTATTCTGCCATTTTTGACTGATTTAGAGATGTGAACCCGGGGGCCGGGTTTTGGCCAATTTTAGGTTTTTGACATATTTTATAGTTTTTATAGTGGAATTCGATTCTTTAGCACATGGTGATGGTATTAATCTAATTATGGTTAGATTCGGAGATTTTGGAGACCGAGTCCAGAGACAAGGGCATTCGGAGTGGGATTTTACGCGGTTGAGGTAAGTAACAGTTTTAACTCTGGCTTTGAGGGTATAAACTCGGAGAAATTAATATCATGTGATTGTTTAGTGGTGATTCCCACGCTAGGTGACGGGCGTGTGGGTGTACACCGCGAGGGATTGAGACTTGGTCCGTCCCGTGAGGCCTTATGGACATCATCTATGTTTACGTAGTTACTTGTTGTTGAACTTGTCTGCCTTCATGTTAGAGATCATGTTTAGGCTTTATTCATGCTCACTATATTTGTACTCAGTCATAAAAATTATTGTGCGTGTTTACCTTAGTCTCTATTGTTTGCTAATATGTTGTGATACTTGATGTGGGTTGTGTTCCCTTATTTGTTGATGATGGTAAGGCCAGTGAGGTATATAATTGAGTGAGACCGAGGGCCTGGTTGTGAGGATATTAATACCATAGCACGTGAGTTGTCCGAGTAGCACGTGAGTTGACCGTGCGGGTTCAGGTATTTATACCATAGCGCGTGAGTTGTCCGCGTAGCACATGAGTTGACCGTGCGGATCCAGGTATTGATATGATGGCCTGGTTGTGAGGATATTAATACCATAGTGCGTGAGTTGTCCGCTTAGCACGTGAGTTGACCGTGCGGGTCCAGGTATTGATACCATAGCGCATGAGTTGTCTGCGTAGCACGTGAGTTGTCCGTGCGGATCCAGGTATTGATATGATGGCAAGTGAGTTGTCCGTGCTTAGCGCTTGGGCTTTGGGAGCCCCTCCGGAGTCTGTACACACCCCCAGTGAGCACAGAGTGTTGAGTGTATTGAGTGTTGAGTGCGAGTGCTGAGTGATGGAGTGACATTATTGTGAGGTTGCATTTACTTTTGTTGTTGTTGCATTTACCTATTAACTTTTTTGTGGTATGTGTTGCTTTTATGAAATTTACCTGTTTATTCATGTTTATTGTAAATTATGAAAATAAATAATTGGACAATTTTTCTTTGCTCGTCACTACTGCTCAGTTCCTTAGTTATTTCTGTTACTACTGAGGTGGTTGTACTCATACTACACCCTGCACTTTATGTGCAGATCCAGGTGAGTTAGAGCGCGACGATCGTTGAGTTCAGGCCAGCTAACTAGGGAGATTGCAAGGTAGCTCTGCTAGTGTCCGCAGGACCTTGTTACTCGTTTTTGTCATTTCTTCTTCTAATAGTTAGACAATTTATAGTTCATAGTGTTAGACGATCATGACTTAGTGACACCCTGATGTTTGGGGCTAGCTTCCGTATTTTTATATTAATTATATTTAGAGTTAATTTAGTTATGAGAAGTTTAAATGTTGGTATAATTTTATTAAATTCTTATAATCAAATTAGTAGTAATGTTTTGGAAATAGGCTTGCCTTGTAACACGATAGGCGCCATCATGACCAAGGTTAAATTTTGGGTCGTGACATTAATTAATTACCTGCATATTTAATAATTATCTTAAATTACTTAAAATTCTACTTATTTTTTATACACTTTATACACCGTACTATTAAAGTCATGTTGTACTATGTAAAAAAATTCATACACTATTATTTTATTAAAATATCCATATAAAAATACATATATTTTCTCAAATTATAATTTTTTTCAAATCTCATATAAAGAGTACAAATTTTCGTACACTTAATTCTTAAAATGGTAAAAAGATAATATTATTTTCTTGTAAAAAAAAACTTTTATCTTTACAATAAAAAAAATTTCATTTATAAACTTTCTCATATTATGTGTATAATTCGCCATATCCGAAAATAGTAATAATGGTAACTATCCAAAATTATACTTATAAAACTTTTACTAAAATATTTCACTTAAAATAAAATACCACACTAACATAATATCTAACGATATCAAGATTGTAAACATACAGGGTTTCATAATAATAATGTCTTAAACCTTCTATAACCTCCTAATAGACATAATTCATTCGAACTCATGTGGATATACTACGGTACATCCTAATGCTAAGGTACGGGATGTAACAAAAAGATTCGGCACTGGAGTGGTTCCCACAAGTACCTTCATGGATCTCTCGTAAAACATAATTGGTGGGCCCCGACATTAAACATACAACCAATGTTCCATCGAACGTCCGTATGTATAATGTTCCATCTTCATCCAATGTGAACCGAGCAGCTCTGGTTCGTAAGGCCCTCGACTCTTTAGGGTCTGATGGGAGCTTTCCGTTCTTTAAATATTCAATATATTTATTCCTCCAATCCCAAGTCAAGCTTATAGAATTTATCTCGGCATGACCCTCCTCGGCCAGAGATCTAGATAATTGGACGACAGTCCCCGGGATAATATCATCTTCCTCAACTGGTGATCCCAAATTTGCAAGTGCATCGGCCTCATTGTTTTGTTCTCGAGGTACATGATCTAGAGTCCACTCCTTGCGATGCAAAGTTACCTGTAGCTTGTCCAAATACCTTTGCATTCTATCCTCTCGAATTTTGAAGCTTTTATTTACTTGGTTCACCACCAATAAAGAGTCACACTTGGCTTCAATGACTTCTGCCCCCAAGCCTTTAGCTAGCTCGAGACCTGCAATTATGGCCTCATACTCGACCTTATTGTTAGTCAACCTATATGTTTTTATAGACTGCCTATAGTGCTACCTGTGGGTAGCTTCAAAACGATGCCCAGATCGGACCCCTTCATATTAGAAGCGCCATCTGTGAAAAGGGTCCATACCCCCGATGACGTACCCGATTTTAACAAGAGTTCCTTTTCAACTTCAGGTACAAGGGTTTTCATTAAATCGGCCAAGAAGTCAGCTAAAATTTGAGACTTGATGGTCGTTCGGGGTTGATACTCAATATCATACCCACTAAGTTCGATGGCCAATTTGGCCAATCGACCCAAAAGTTCGGGCTTGTGCAAAATATTACGAAGTGGATAAGTGGTTAACACACTTATGAGGTGACATTGAAAGTATGGTTTCAACTTTCTAGAAGCGCTTATATAGAAAGTGTTAATTTCTCTAAGTGTGGATATCTAGTTTCTGATTCTCCTAAGGTTTGACTTGCATAGTAAACGGGAAATTGTGTACCTTGGTCTTCTCGAACTAGGACACCACTTACCGCGATTTTCAACACCACCAAATATAAGTAGAGTTTCTCATATGCCTTCGGGGTGTGCAGCAATGGTGGGCTCGATAGGTATCATTTTAATTCCTCGAATGTTTGTTGACACTCCGGGGTCCAGGTGAAATCATTATTCTTCTTGAGTAAAGAGAAAAATCTGTGGCTTCGATCCGATGACCTCGAGATATATCGGCCTAAAGCAGTTATCTGCCTAGTTAGTCTCTGCACGACTTTTAGACTATCCATGACAATGATATCTTCGATGGCCTTGATTTTATCGGGGTTGATCTCGATCCCCCGATTTGACACCATGAATCGTAGGAACTTGCCTGAGCCGACCCCGAAAGCACATTTCTCGAGGTTGAGTTTCATGTTATATTTTCTCAAAATCTCAAGCGTTTCCTGCAAATGAGCTAAATGGTCCTTGCGCAGGGACTTAACTAGCATGCCATCAATATAAACTTCCATTGACTTACCTATTTATTCTTCGAACATCTTATTTACTAGGCGTTGTTAAGTAGTTCCTACATTATTCAACCCGAAGGGAATTACATTGAAACAATATGTTCCATACTTAGTGATAAAGGAGGTATTCTCCTAGTCTTCTGGGGTTCATCTGAATTTGATTATACCCAGAATAGGCGTCGAGAAAGGTAAGGGTCTCGTGGCCAGCCGTGGCATCGATGATGCGATCATGTTAGGTAGTGAAAAAGAGTCTTTAGGGTATGCATTGTTCAAATTCTTGTAATCTACACACATTCTAAGCTTGTTCCCCTTTTTAGGGACTATGGCTACATTGGCTAACCATTTGGGATATTTTACCTCCCGAATGGACCCTATTTTGAGAAGTTTAATTACTTCATCCTTTATGAATGCATATTTTACCTTGGACTAGGGCCTTTTCTTTTGTTTTACCGAACCTAGGGTCTTGGCTTAGCCGATGCGTTGTTCTCTACGGTGAGATCCTTGTCATGTCTAAATAGGACCAAGCAAAACAATCCAAGTTATCAATAAGAAATTGAATAAGCCTTTTCCTGAGTTTAGGGGTTAACTTCGTTCCTAGGTATAACTTTTGCTCGGGCAGGTACTCAATCAATATAACCTGGTCTAGCTCCTCGACCATTGATTTGGTGACGTCGCAGTCTTCGGCTAAAGTAAAGGTTTCAGGGGTCAGAAAATCCTCGTCTTCTTCTTCTATCTCCTGCTTTCCCGATTCGGTCAAGGCTGGTGACTGTGATTGCTATTTGGTTTTCCATTTACCTTTGATGCTCGACCTTTCCGAGGTTGATAACATTGATGCCGATATTACCTTGTCAACTACAAACATGTCCTTTGCAGCATGTTGTTCCCCGTACATTGTTTTCACCGCGCCTGACGTTGGGAATTTCATCATTTGGTGAAGAGTCTAAGGGACATGCTTAACTTGAACTTTATTTAATAAGATATAAATTACTAGAGTATGGTTGAGTTGTTGAGAAATGCCTTCTGCTTCCTCATCATTGAATGATAAGGTACCCTCGAGCACGTAATCCCGGGTCCACTTCTCCCTAGTAATTGATACCTTAGTACGTTTGAATACGGGCCCTTGTGGAATATCGACCCCGCTGACAATCATATGAATGACATATTGCGGTTCCTCCTGCTCATTTTTCCTATTGGAGTCTCTGTCTCTAAAATGGTTCTTGGCTCGATTGATGAGGAACTCTCGAAGGTGGCCCTCATTGAATAGATGGGCTACCTCCTCCCTTAATTGCCTGCAATCCTCGGTTTTGTGACCATGCGTGCTATGATATTTGCACATCAAATTTGGGTTTCTTTAGGAAGGATCGGTTTTTATGGGTCTGGGCCATTTAGTATCTTTGATCCTTCTAATTGCCGATACAATGCCTGATGCATCAACGCTAAAGTTATATTCCGATAATCGAGGTGCCTCCACGGGATCGACATGCTTATCGAAACAGATTTACTCTTAAGTCCCCAAGAATTTTGTCCTCGATCATTCCGTGGGGTATGCGTCCCGAGCAATTCTTCCTTCGATCTGCGGTATATTGTTAATTTCACTCCGGGTTTGACCTTGGTTCCTTGTCAACGTCCCTATGGTTTTAACTGCTAACCTATTTGGATATACTGAATCGGAAGGAGCTCCTAATTGGTCCTCCTCGATCCTGATCTTCGATTGATATCGATTGTGCACATTTGCCCAGGTTACAGCTGGATACTCGACCAAGTTTTGTTTCAATTGTTATGATGCTATTGAACTTCGCTCGTTCAACCCTTGGGTGAAAGCTTGAACTGCCCAATCATCTGTGACCGGTGGAAACTCTATGTTTTCTATTTGAAATTGGGATACGAACTCCCTCAGTAATTCATCACCCCTCTGTCTTATCTTAAAAATATATGACTTTCTTGTTGCGACCTTTATATCCCTGGCGTGCGCCTTCATGAAGGCGTCTGCTAATATGGCAAATGAGTTAATGGAATTCGGTGGCAGGTTGTGATACCAAATCATTGTTCCATTTGGCAACGTTTCCCCAATTTTTTTCACAAAAATCGACTCGATCTCGTAATCATTTAAGTCATTTCCTTTAATCCCGAATTCCTACGAAGTGATGTGTTTATTAGGATCGGTTGTCCCGTTGTATTTAGGTATATCTGGCATACTCATATGCCCTGTGTTCCTTGGCCACAAGATCGGTCATCCCTGCGTATACTCCCTTCGGGGTCTGCGCCTAAATCCTCATTCAAAGCAATGTGCGAACTGATATCAACTAGATCAACCGGTACTCCCCTTAGATTAGCCGATGGCACCCCGGCTCCTGGAGCAATTACATTATCATTTTCCTCGTGAAATCCAAGACCATCATCACCATGTATGGGTGCGTTTTGTGAGTTTGCATATTTTAACCTAAGAACAAAATATCTTGACAAGAACAAGTGTGAAAATAACGTATGTTGTCAGAATCAACACTGAAACAATCACTATTATCCTTAGCCCCTTCGGTGGGTGCAAAACTGTTTATCCTAAAATTCGAGTAATAATTAAACATATATTGTGATTTTAAGGATATGTGATTTAATCCAATACCAATTGATAAAAAAAGAATTAAAAATATAAATTAAAGAATAAAATAAGTCAAACCAGTGCGCAAGTCAAATCACGACCTCGAGCTATGACGGTCTCGAGGTGGAATAGTAGGAATAGCAAGTTATAAAGCAACTCTGATGAAAGGTGAATAAAATAGCTAGGGAGTAATGTGTATGTATTATCTTATCAGTCAAAAACGTGTCTTACAAATGAATGGCTCCCATATATATAATAGGGGAGTCCCAAATAAGTTACACTTCTAATTACGGAAATAAATCTTGTAATTGGTGTCAATAACTGCTTGGTATGATCTATCCCGAGATTTCCGCTGAGACCTTCAGTTGGTTTTTAATATCTCGTCATTCCGTTATTATTCCTTACTCGAGGTTGGTCATACTCAAGCTTGTTTTTTTTTCTTTAACCGTGGTTTCCGGATATCGCTTTCCGAACCCGACTAGTTGTACCTATCGGGTCCCGCTGTTTCAATGCGGGTGCACGGTTAGTTCCACGGGGCCCTGGAGATGCGGCCGGTTTGTAATGCCTCCAGTGACCCTGCGGAGGCTCGAATTGGCGACCTGAAGGACTTTGTCCTCAGGCCTTTACCAGTTGAGCTACCCTTCAGGGTTCGACCTTGATTTTCATCGAGCACTTCGATCCTCAAGTTCTATACTCCGTCATCGGACTCGAGCCAGGTCCATTTTGAACTTATTCTCGAATCAACTCCTCGAACATATGAAATCGAGGCATACTTAATTTCAACCGTATATACTTACATTTTTGCCAATTGTATCCTTTCGTGGTTTACAAGCTGGTGCCCCTATTATTTAATCCACTGCAATTGTATCGTTTCGTGGCATTACAAGCTGTTGCCCCTATTATTTAATCTCCGAGTGGATTCTTATACGAAGTTTGTGGTTGAACAAAGTTCTGAAAAAATGAAATATTGTCAGTGTTTATTTTGATTGAGTTTATGTGATTCTCACAACTTTAAGATGGGTTCTGGGGCAAACATCACTGAGGATGTTGAATCCTTAAGGGGTACATTCCACAACAATAAAACACGAGAAATATATATATTAGGTATATAAAGTAACAAGTCTCTACCCTAGCAACACTTTTAAAGAATCGATCGGGCCTAGGCCCAAAACCGATGATATGCCGATGAGTTAATGGGCCTTTAGAAAAGGCAAGGAATCTTTACACAAATAATCAATCATATTTAATATTTTCGTTTTAAGATGATATACATAGATAATACAAAGGTATATACTCTATCTGTTTCGATTTAGATGATATAGTTTGACTTAGTATAAAGTTTAAGGAAAAAAAGAATACTTTTGAAACATGTGGTCCTTAAAACTTAAGGGGCAAAAGCATTGTGGGATCATGACATTTTTCTAGATATAAAAACTTCTAATTAACGGTAAAGTGCATAAAATAAAAAATTTAAAATTAAATTATTTTCAAATAAAGAAATGTTTCATTCTTTTTGTAAGGAAATTTTATCATTTAAATTGAAACGTATATAATATATATCAACTATTTTTAAATTGATCAATTAGATGAACGACTACTTCGATTAATTCTCGAAAAAGTAAATTTTGCAAATGCCCTAAATCTTTCACCTTTCTTTGTTGATCTCTTTTTCGGATTGTGGGCACCATATCTAGCATGTAGGTAAAAATTGTACGGGACGCCTTATTTGGTCGCCCCCAATTAACTTATACCCGTTTTTTTAAAAAAATTTTAAGTTGTACCCATTTTTTAAATAACTTCATCCCCTTTCTCTACCTCCTTCTCCTCCTCCTCCTTCTTCTTCTTCTTCTTCTTCTTCTTCTTCTTCTTCTTCCTTCTTTTCTTCTGCATGGAGGAGAAAGGGGGTTGAAGTTGTTAAAAAAGTGGGTACAAGTTAAAAGTCTTAAAAAAATAGGTATAGGTTAAATAGGGGCGACCAAATAGAGCGCTCCGTTCAATTTTTACATCTATTTCCAAGTTGGAGTTTAAGGAAGGGAGAGGAAAAATGATAAAATTACTGTGTATATATCGATACTGTTAAAAAATATTTTAGGAAAATAATCTAGTGCTAAATTTTTTAAACATGTTGAGTATGATTTTGCTCGATTGTCAGAATTTCAAAGCATGTCGGGCAGAATTTTAAACTACGCATAAGTTATGGGGATAGTAAGGATTTTGCCACAAAATTCTGACAATCACCAGAATTTCATCCACATTCAGAAATTTTTTAATGACCTGTCAGGAATTTTTATGGAACTTATGATGTTGTTATTATTTTTATAGTTTCTCTTTGATGGTACTGATATATTGTCTTTTTCATCTCCTTGAGCCGAGTGTCTATCGGAAACAACCTCTCTACTCTTGGGATAGGGATAAGATCTGCATACACTCTACCTTCCCCGGATTTCATTGTGAAATTTTATTGAGTTATTGTTGTTGTTATAGTTGTTGTTGATCTGTCAGGATTTTGTGACTAAATTCTGACTATCACTATAATTGTTGTGTTCATTAAAATTCTGGCGTTATCGGAAAATCTATCCAGTGTGCTTTAATATTCTAGCATGAGACTTTTTTCCTAAAATTTCTGTGTCATTCTCTTGAGTTTTAGGTTGTCTCCCATCAAACATATTTTAATACTTATTATACAAATTATTCTCAATGTTATTAAAGCATCCATCTCACGTGTATTCCAATTTATATCGTGGGTAGAATTAATAATTGATAGTACTGAGATAATATTTGGCAGATGAAATGCAATTTTACATTAGTATCTTGAAACAAAACTTTCAATGGTATTGACTAGATAAGTCTTCCTAGGACGTACACCTTTCTTTTAAAATTATATTTCCAAATTACACAAGTGCATAATTAATTTTGGAAAACTTACAGAAATGTCCCAAATAAGTCTGAACTTACCAACCTCTAACCATTAGTTATAAACTTACTAAAACTAGCCAATCACATATAAAAATTAAAAAAACCAAATAAATAAGGTTTTTTCTCTCAAATAATCACACGCAAGAAACTCCTTTCATATTTTAAGCGTGATTAACAACATTAAAAGCAAGACAGAAAGAAAATTTTATAAATGAGGTAGCAAATAAGATGATGTAATACAAAAAAATACATACAATATTCCAAAAATCTAAGCAAAAAAATACCTTTTTTCAATGGGTATAGTTGAAATTCATTGAAACATATAGATAAGTCAATATGCATTTGAGGAAGATTGGAGGTGATTTGGACTGGTTTGGTATTAAAATTTGTAATTAAATCGAGTTCACAAAATTCTTCTGCGATACATATATCACGCATGTATCTCACACATAGGTATATATAAATATACATGTGATACATAGTTGATACAAATATGATACATATGTGATACACAAATGATACACAGTGTGATACACATATCATTTTTTTTTCATGTTCATTTTTTACTTGGAATTTTTAATTTAAACCACCTCAAAATTCCACCATATCATCTGTATCCAATCTATTCTAATAACACCCAATCAAAAGAAAGCAAAAATTTGACATATTTGGCTACAAACATATAATTGGCTACTATTAGTAATAGTTGACTAATATTAATAATATTTAAGAATGAGTCATTTTTTATAATGAGCTACTTATAAATGAACATATCTAATAGTTTTCCAATAATTTTTATTGTAGAAGAATTTCTAGAAATATTAAGGTTGCTTCTATCTTGCTAATACCTTGTTCCTTTAGATGTTTTTCCGCATCAGGAAAGATGTTATAAATATTTACAAAATAATAAGTTTTAATTAGGCAACTTCATCTTCAAGTATAACTAAAGGTGTTAAGGGCCTGGCCGGGCTAAAGAAAAAGGAGATCGGCCGGTCTCGGTACCGGTCCGATTATCGGTTACAAAATACCGGTCTTATCGGTTCCAGGCCTCGCTGGTGGAAAACTGAACCGGAACAGTTCCGGGCGTAATGGGTCGGGACGGGCCATTTTTTCTTTTTTTATATAACAATCGTAATTATATTTAGATAAAGTAAAAATGTAAAACACTAAAAACTAACGTATAAAAAGAATGTTTGAATAAAATTTCAAAGGCTTTAAAAGCCTTATATTTGAAAATTTGAATAAAAAGTTAAAAACTTCAAAGGCTTTAAAAGCCTTATATTTGAAAAATTGATTACGAATTTAAGATAAATCAATGAATTAAAATATTCGTTACAAATTTAAGATAATACAATGTACTTTAATAACTTGTCTAATAAACTAACACATTAAGTTTAAATATGTCGAATAAATTCAAAATAACACAAATTGTCTCAAACCAACTTAAATACGAATTTTTGGAGGACGTTCAAGACAACCCTTGATATGCCTCCTTAAATAACTTGTACTCTCCCACTTTCGACGAACATTTAAGACTCATTCACAGTTCTTGCACTCTACTTTTCGAACTTCTTTATTTTCTTCTACCACCTCAAAGTGTTCCAAACATATGTGCGCACTCTAGAAGCATGGGACATGATTTAACTAATTAATTTGAGTTTCACAATTGAGAGATGAGTTAAGAAATGAAGAAGATAAGGGATCTATTTATAGTTTTTCAAAGAGCTAAATTAATAATAAATAATAAAAATGTTATGTTTGAAAAAGAAATGCCCAAAAAGGGCTATTCTTGCAAATTAGCTGTTGGACAATGATAAAAATAGCAGCTGACCGTTGCCAAGGGTCAAGACCATTAAAAAAAAAAAATTGAACTAGCCGTTGAACCGATCCGGGTAACTAGTTCACTACTGAAAATACCTTACCGGGTTGGACCGATCCTGTTACCCTGGTATTGGAATTTTCTCCGGTACAGGCCCGTTTCCGTCCCAACCAGCCTTGTCGGCCCCCTTACCAGCTGGCTGGTCCGGTGCGGTCTAAAACAGGTCAGTCCGGTTCGTAACCGGGCCAGCCCGGCTCGTTTGACACCCTTTTAAGTATAACGAAATGGTAGGGTCAATTTATCAACGGAAAATAGAAGATTCAGGATCCGCTATTGCTTGCTGAAATGGTGGCAATCTTTGTTTGTCCTAGTCGATGGGGACTTGTCTTTTTCGCAACCATCATTTTTCAACTACCTTTTAATCTAGTCTCCAATTTCTGACTCTGCTATATGGTCACTCAATAAGAAAATGATTTCTTTTCGTAAATAGTTGTACAAAATTTTCTTGTTCAAACATGTTTAACTGATAGCGTTTGGACTAGAAAACCAAATGATTTTCTTTCGTTTTTTGTTTAATTTTGTTTTGTTTTGCTTTTCTTGAATGTCAAAAGTTTAGAAGGAAAATTAAAAAAAAAAGGAGATGAAGGTAGAAACACTTACTCTTGTGCTAGTAAATTTAGCAGGCATAATGGAAAAAGCAGATGAGTCATTGTTACCAGGGGTCTATAAAGAAGTTGGAGATGCACTCCACACGGACCCAACTGGTTTGGGTTCGCTCACGCTTTTCCGGTCAATGGTCCAGTCCTTGTGCTATCCTCTAGCAGCATATCTAGCAGCGCACCACAACCGGGCCCATGTTATCGCCTATGGTGCTTTTCTCTGGGCTGCAGCCACATTTCTCGTTGCTTTCTCAACCACCTTCTTTCAGGTAATGTACTACAATATCTCCGCTCTAATTTATATGAAATTCCATTTTGGGATGTTTCAAAATGTTAGACCTCATTCACACATAACTTTAATCTAATGTTTGCTTTCTTTTCAACGATTACTTGAATATTCCTTTTCAGCATCGCTATAAATTATATGAGTCAAATTAACATTGTATCTTATGTATCCAGTCAAATACCGTTGCATAAAATGGAACATGTGAAGTACAAATCTCTTACTTTTAGTAAATAGTATCATTCATTTTGGAACAGAAGAAGTGATTAAATTGACATGTTTGCAGATAATAGTATCATGTGGTTAGGTCGTAGTGTGATTTGATTACCTGACATTGGTCGTTTGATCAGGGTAATAACCTTTATTTAGTAACTTTGCTTATGTAGCACCCCTTACTCGAAACATGTTGTGCATTAATCCATATAATATACGTATATGCATATTATTCTAGGAAAACTAAACAATTTATGACACACTAAATATCAATGGACAATGGCAACCTGACATTACATCCCCTTTTGTTGGTAAGGTGGCAGTATCAAGAGCTTTAAATGGGATTGGACTAGCCATAGTTGCACCTGCTATTCAATCACTGGTAGCTGACTCAAGCGATGAAAGCAATCGCGGAGTGGCATTTGGATGGCTACAATTTACCAGCAACATTGGTTCACTTGTTGGTGGATATGTTTCCTTATTGATAGCGCCCATTACATTTATGAGAATTCCTGGTTGGAGACTTTCTTTTCATCTTGTTGGTATAATCAGTGTCCTTGTTGGTATTCTAGTTCGCGTATTTGCAAATGATCCTCATTTCCCAGATGGTAGTTTGAAAGCTAGTAAAGTTCATGGAAAATCCTTTATATCAGAAGTGCAAGGTCTACTTCAAGAAGCAAAATCAGTTGTAAAGATTCTGTCTTTTCAGATTATTGTAGCTCAGGGTGTTATGGGTTCATTTCCCTGGTCAGCTTTGTCCTTCGCGCCAATGTGGTTAGAACTTACTGGATTTTCTCATGTGAAGACCGCGTTTCTTATTAGCTTGTTTGTTGTTGGTGATTCTATTGGGGGATTGTTTGGAGGCAAGATGGGAGATATCTTATCGCAGCGTCTACCTAATAGTGGCAGGATAATTTTGGCACAAATAAGCTCAGGATCAGCTATCCCACTTGCAGCAATTCTTCTGCTGTCCTTGCCTGATGATCCTTCTTCAATGTTTTTGCACGGTTTGGTCTTCTTTCTGTCAGGATTTTGCATATCATGGACCGCACCAGCTACAAACAAGTAATGATCTTTATCCAGGATTTCATAACTTCCTTTACTCTTCTTTAAGTGTTTAGTAGCTTTAGAAGTTGGTTCAATTTTTTAAAATTTAAATTATTAGACTTAAAGGAAACATATTTTCATTAGGATCGGTTAATTTTTAGGCCAATGAACTGATCAACTAGTGCTTTATATTATATAGTCATACTAAAAAGAAGTATTACATGCTGTTTTCCTACTATCTTGCCATTGTTACTGCTTATCGCTATTGCTTCCTTCCGCCTACTTTTTTCTGGTCCATAGATTGATGTTAATTTCTTTCTGGTCTTTGTTGTTGATACTGCTTGGTTCTATTGTTGCTTTCCATCTTTTTGAGCCAAGAGTCTACCAGAAACAGTCTCTCTACCTCCTAAAGATAGGGGTAAAGTCTGCTTACACACTATCCTCTCTAGACCTACTCCACTGGTTTTTTTTTTTTGTTGTTGTACTAAAAAGAAGTATGTTTATTTGTTGCACTTATCATGAAAAACTGCAGAGGGTTCTAATAAGACACCAACAGTCCAATTTTTGCAGAGATAGTACCTGAGCAGTCAAGAACAAGTGTCTATGCTTTGGACCGATCTTTTGAATCTGTATTATCATCATTTGCTCCTCCTGTTGTTGGACTACTGTCTCAGAATGTTTATGGATATAGACCAGTTGCTCAAGGTGCTGAAAGTATTGCTACAGACAGGGAAAATGCAACATCTTTGGCAAAAGCATTGTTCACTGCAATAGGAACTCCAATGGCACTATGTTGTGTTATTTACTCTTTTCTTTATTGCACCTATCCAAGGGATAAGGAGAGGGCTCAAATGGAAGCTTTGATTGAATCCGAGATGAGACTCTTAGACTTGGATGATTCATCTGTAAGTGGAGAATATTCACTAGTTAAGTCATCTGAAATTCAAGAGAGTTATGTTGATGAAAAAACAACAATTGATGAAGTGGTCTATAGTGAGAATGGACTTGATTTTGAGGATGGTGATGACAAGACGTTGATCTACCGTCGCCCAACAATTTCCAAATTTGCTGAATAGCAGTTATTCGACTGAGCAGCAAACCCCACACAACTGATAGATAAGTTGACGTTAATAGCAGGTCTAATTCTGCGATAAAGGAGCTCCGTGCCAAACAAATGCTAGCGTAGAGTAGAATGTCGATTCAATTAGCATGTACGACCAGAACGCAGAACTTTGCATGCAATACGGAATTACTCCAGTTGATGCTTAGTTCAGGGAGTGACATAATTTTTTTTGTACAACAGCCCCGAAATATGTTAGTAGCTTTCTGAAGGTCCAAATTGTAGAACTCAACAGAAAATCTCAGAGGAAATGGAGAAGTCATTTAGAGATCTTCTTTGCCTTAAAGCTGAAGCATTCCCGTCACACATCAAGAAGTATATCAACATAAACAGGATAGGAAATTGAAATATTAAGATATAGTAGTATTTCTCTTTCATTCTTTCCAGTTTTGTAGTCCTTGCCCCTTGTACATTTACCTTGTTTCCCCATAATTATTTCTGTCTTAAGGCTTTTTTGTATACTCCCTCCGCTCCAAATGTTGTTAGAGAATATAACTTGTTCCACATTGGTCCTTTAACTGTTTCTAAATATCTTACTGGTCCTGAACTACTACATTAAAATTTTGAATTGCATACTAATATTATTCTTTCATTTGGTATCATCAAAGCTAACTATTAATTTGAGCTGGATTTTCATTTCTTCACACATGATATGTACCACGCACATTGGTTAAGGTTTCCATCGGATCTTAAGGACTTGGTGCTCTCTTTCA
This sequence comes from Nicotiana glauca, assembly GCA_026770625.1. NCBI lineage: Eukaryota > Viridiplantae > Streptophyta > Magnoliopsida > Solanales > Solanaceae > Nicotiana > Nicotiana glauca. The sequence goes on from MU724795.1 coordinate 229,385, forward strand.
ATTCAGTGCATCGAATCATTAATTTGTGACACTCGTTGGTTCAATGTTTTGGATTGTACGTGTTGCGGCCAAATGCGCACGCGGTCGTCAAGTAATAAAGTGATTAAAAGTCGGATGTCGATCCCACGACGACTTGTAATTAACTATTAACTAAATTAGACTATCCTAATTATCTACACAAGAATTAAATCTAGAAATATTTGGTTCTAAACTAATTAAATAAATAAAAACAAATAATGAATTTTGAACAGAGAAAGAACAGATTTTATGATATTAATGTATTGAAAACGATATAGGGTTATGGGCTATCTAACATTCCTATTGTATTCTTCAATTGAATTGACTAACTAATTTATCTAGTTTATTGGTTGACAGGGTTAATATTGCTCATAAGAATCTGTCGAGTTCTTACTCGCCTATTAGAGCTAACCTAACGCCTATATGTCTATGGAGTTAGAATCAACAAGAACGCATTTATAATTCCTGTAAATCGACCAAGCAAAGCAATTAGGTATATGTCTATCCTAACCGCGAATCCATTCCCCGAGGTCCAGGTTCAAGAACTTGCTCTATTCAATCCTATATGCAATCTAGAATTCCCACTTTCGAGTTCAACTCTAGATTCATAGATAGTATTCAATTGGTGATCAAGCAATCAAATAATTAAGTGCAAGATTGAATAAATAAACCATTATGATAAATTAAGAAATCAAAATTAATATTCGAATAGCAATAGTCATGAAAGAACCACAACCCTAGAACGTAAAGTTTAGCTCCACATAGACATGGTAGCAAAACAACAAATCATACAAAGAAGCATAAAAAGACTAAGTTTGGGAAAGAAAAGATGAAACTCGGCCTCCACTGTGGCTCTGTGCTCTTCCTTGGTCAAAAATTGCTCTAAAAAACGTTCCCCTATGTATATATACCAAGTAGGTTTGGGTCCAAACAATTATACCTTCTCCAAGGTGAAAAAAGACACTTTTCCCGGGTTTAACTAGCGTTGCCGCGCATCTGGGCGCGCTAGTTGGACAACTTTCTGTCCTGGGCGCGCTAAAACTAGCGCGGCCGCGCTATTACGAGTTTTTCACCCTATTCCGTTCCTAATTTGAAAACACTTTAAACATGAAAGTTGTAGCTCTTTGAGTTAACTTTCTAACCATATATTGTAGAGCCAAAATAGAGTTCTGAGAAAAAAGTTATGTCTATTTTACTAAACAGTTCACAATCTGCCTATTGGAGTCTTCGTTCGCTCTAATCATCATCCATTGACCCCCAAACACGATCCCGGCTTAATTTCTTTAACTTTTACTCAAACTTTAAAGCTCCAAATCACTTGAATTCATTCCATAATATGTACATAGCTCGAAATCACTCCTACAAGGCATAAAACACACAGTTAGCGTCAAACACTAGCGATTAAAGCGCAAACTCAACTAAAGTGCTGTAAATTAAAGTGTAATAATCGACTGAAATATGCAATTATAGCCTATCATCAACCCCCACACTTAAACGTTGCTCGTCCTCGAGTCAACCACAAATTTACACTATCTATGAGCACTTAACATATTCGAAGCACACTACACCAATGATTATGGTTGATAGCAACAATTAAACTCTAGCATATGCAATCATCATACACTTCCCTTTACTTATGCCATACTTCACAAATATTCATAACAAAGACAATATGCTCACAACAATCTTAGCCTCAAAAATCGACTCAATGCTACAATGCACTCATGGCTTGAATACCCAACATCCTAGAGAAGTCTAATAATGTTACCTACCCTCATGAAGCCATGTGCCCTCACAACAAGAACAAGAGAATATGTTGAATCCACACAATCAAATCTCATGATCAAATATAGTTTAAAGACTCATATATATATCAAAGAACTCTCTCACTCTCACAAAAAAAAAGTCGCATGCATGCACTTGGTACCATAGGTTTGCCCTTAATGTAAATCTCTACTAATGTAAGCTCACTCGATCAAAAATCAATTAGGACTTTTTCATGGTTGTAATGTGGGTTAAGGGACGGGTAAGATATATTTAGGAAAAGTGGTTCACCCTCCTAAATACTTTAACACATCACATAATCAACTTTAAGTGCAATTTCTTCAATTTACTTGACTTTCACAACTAAAATCACTCCCAACAATGTTCCCTCTTTCTTTAAGCTCTACTTTAATTTATACCCTACTAGCAGGAATAAGACAACAATTTATTCACCTATAATTTTTTTAATTTTCGCTAGTGATGTATTATTTTACAAAACAAGTGCACCTTTCTTCCTTTTATTGGTTCCACTCAAAAGCCACCCCACACTTAGTTCCTTCTTACTTCTTTTAGCACTCATCTTACAATTAAAGTGCTTTAAGAGGTAAAGGGATCAAATATATCAATTAAGAACAAAAATGATATAGGCTTGTAATTGTTGGCGTCATTGTGTTAAAAATAAACTGTTAGAAAATAGAGAAAGGTAGAAGAATCAGAAATTTCCGAGTCCACAATTTCCTTGTGTGTCCTTAAGAAATTTTAACCCCCTCATACGTTGCCAAAGTAATGGATTAAATCCTCCCAGGATAAAACGAAATAAACCTTCCTGCAACAGTGGCAATACAAACTGCAGGATTCCAACGAACTCAAAAACGGAGCAAAATCACACTTACAAATT
>MU724795.1:246409-261243 GCA_026770625.1 Nicotiana glauca
AAAAAAAATTTAAAATATATTTTTCAGTTTTTAATTTTATTATTTATCGATTTAAAGGCTCAAAATTTTACAAGTTCCAAAATTATGAGTTCGGAGGTTTATGTGTTTGGAAGTTTATGGGTTTAAAAATTATAAAGTTTACGGGTTCGAAAATACACCATTTTTTCGTTAAAAAGTAAAGCATCGCATTAGTTCCTTTAGATTGTGTCAATTTTTAGAGACTTAGGGAAGGAGTGGGGAGGGAGAGGGAGAGGGGTGATGAGAGTTGCATAAAAAATATTTTCCTAAAAAAAAACTATTTTCTACTCTCTAACCAAACAATAGAAAATATCTTTCGAAAAATATTTTTCGAAAAATATTTTTCACTTACCAACCAAATAAGAGAAAATAAATGATAAAACCACTCATTTTCCATGAAAATATTTTCTATGAAAAACATTTTCTTCGTACCAAACACACCCTATCTTATGAGTATCCTTCGACTGGTTGAACCCAATAAGGTTAGTCCAGAATAAAGATGACAGATGGCGTAATTTTTTCTTTTTAAATTGACAGAATACATATAACTTAAACTCGTATAAAAATTAGCGCATATTGCATGAGAGTACAATTTAGGGTTTGACCAACGACAAGACAAGCGTGTGTTAGCATTTAAACATATGCGCTTTAAATAGCTGATTGGAGGTGTCTAGTAATTGCAAAGCCCAACTTCAATTCAGCAACTGATCGAATTCAATTCACTTCATTTGAAGAGAGCACGTCATGATCAAGAGATGGGCCATTGTAGTTCCACTATTTAATGTTTTTGCCATTTTAGATTTCATATTGCATGTTTGCCTCAATCTACAACTTCCCCTTGACCCCTATAAAAACACCTATAACATGTATTAACCATTTTGATTCTCACAAAGAGTGTTGGGCCAAAATAGAAAACCAAAGAAGCAACAGATTTTGATCATTGTCAAATTCATCAGTACTCATGGTTAAAATATCATGGTATAGTCAGTTTTTACACTGGTCAATGAAAAATAGTCAACGTTTACCAAGTCAATGAAAAATAGCCACTATTTTGCTGCAACTGGGGCCGGTCCAGTATAATATACATGAGTTCTGATGCATTTGTGTACGAACTCCAGCATATTATGCTGGACCGGTATACTTTGCTAACTCCTGTAAAATTTGCGGGAGTTCCAACATAGTTATCCTGGAACTCCCGTAAAATTTACGGGAGTTCAAACATACTTATGCTGGAATTCTCGTAAAATTTGCGGGCGTATTTTTTCCGGATTTTGAACAGTATTTTGGCTCGGAATTAAAGTGGCTAAATTTTGATGACTTTTGAAACTTGACTATTTTTCAACGGCCAGTGATAAATCTGACTATTTTTGAATTTCTCCCGTACTCATGGTCTCCCTTCAAACTACTATATCACAAGATTTGTCTAAGAAGAGAAAGTGGCGAGAAATCAAAGCAGAAGAAATCTCTGAAAAGCCACAACAATTGATATCTCCATTTGGCATCGAGTTTCAGCATGAAATTCCTCTGCCTTTGGTGTGGCAACGGTGCCTTGATATTAAGGTAAGTGTTCGCTCAAAAGTTATCATATACCTTATAAGTGTAAAACAATATAAATAAATAACGGAAAAATCATAGAAAATCGTAATAATCTATTGGACCAAATGAAGGATGCGAAAATAAGTATTCAGAGTTATGAGGAGAAACATTAAAAGCCTTTATTGATAGTATTGAATTGGTCTGCCTCTCCATGAAGAGGTTCAGAGCCTTATAATGGTGTTTCACTTTCCCATAATATGGGTATCGTTGTGTCTTTTCTCTCTCTCCTGAATAGTGGCGAAGAAGAAGTCCCCTTTATAGGGTTTCCTCTCTTGGTATTTATAGCTTCGTGAGCTAGCAATAAGTGGCCGTGACCACGTTGGGGTTTCGCCTTCATGATGGCGGATGGGCCGTGACCTTATTGATCGAATCAGATAAGGGTTAAATACCGCTAATTCTGAGTGGTCGTACCACTTATTAATCATGAATTAGCTTAAGACGGGATTAACTTCGTTAATTATCGTAGGGTCAGATTCTGACCCATACAGTTAATCCCTCCGCTTATTGAGATCGTGCCTTGGCCGAGCTCGATGAGCGGACTTCATCGACTCTAGTTTGAGAAACTCGGATAGGGAGGTAGGCTGTCGCTTCGGTCGAGGCCGAATTCTCTTTGGCGATGGCCCTTAGCCTTGTAGAGTGTTAGTGTTTTGTTATTGTGTTATCAAGTCGTCGTTCGATCAAGGTTGAACTCTCCTACGTGGCGAAGGCACTTGACCCTTTAAACTTAATTCGAGTGAGGTCAAGCTTTGTTGTGCTCTGATCCTTATGTTTGTTTGGGAGCATAACCGTCGACCACGGTGGACGAGTCATATGCTGTGTGACCGAGGGGAGTAAGGGCACGCTTAATAAGTGTTTAGCGACGTCCAAAATTTTGAAAGCGCACGGAACATCTCCTCAGCGTTCATAGGTCATTACAACCGTTTTAAAGGCAAAATGCCGGTTGGTGATTGAAAAGCCGCTTCATGGAGCCTGTCATAATGACGCACGTTTTTGTAGAACTGAACCATTTTGCGGTTGGTCATGTAGTTAATGATGGCTATTGGGGTTCGTGAAATCCACTTGCGCTGCCTATAAATAAGGGCTGAGGCATTTACTTATAATATTTTCATTGTTTGTCTGAGAGAGATTCTGGAGAAGCTTTTCTTCCTACTAATTCACCTTCATCTTTGTTTTTCGATCGTTATAACTTTCATCTTGTCCATCAAACTTTGTTTCTTTCTCTTTAGTGAATCAACAATGGCAGGCAGTTCTTCCCAAAACGTTCATCCGACGGATCTTCCGGTTAACTTTCCGGTGGTTGAAGGGCCATCTCCAGCAATGGGAGGTGCAGAACTGGTGGAGACCGATGAAATTCCATTGGTTGACAAGATATTATCTCTGCCTGGAGGCCTGATGACTGACTTCACTGTCGATGGTGGAGAGGATCAGGTGAATGAAGCCCCGTTAATGGGGAAATTGGGATGGCCCAACTACGGGAACAGGGGGTCATCCCCAGCTATGCTGAGGTCGTTCTTGCTAGAAGCGAGGAGAGGGTCCACACCGACCACAGGGGATACTACGTCTTTTATGCCTATCCCTTTAAGTTGGGGGTTTAAGCTCCCGCTCCCAATGCTGGTGGTTGATTTTTGTCCTTATTACGGGGTATGCCCGGGTCATCTTGCTCCTTCTCTTCACAAATTGCTACCAATGCTTATCAAATATGCAGAACTGGCCGGTAGGGAGGTCACACTGCAGCATGTGCTTAGTCTCTACGCTCCCCAGAGAGTTCGCGATACCATGATTCAAGTGTGCCCTCGTGAGTCGAGGGGCTTGACTGTGAAACTGGATAATGAGGTCGAACCTCGCCCTTTTGAGCACTTCTTCTACATCAGGACCGAACATTTAGTGGTCTGCCCCACTGGGTTCCCAGAGGCTTGGAATCAGCACGTAAGTTCTTTAATCGTCGAATTCTCTTTTCTACCCTCCTTACGTCTTGTGCTCGTAAGCGTTAACTCGTATTAATTTTGTAGCCGAAAAGTTGCCGCCGGCTCCGTTAGCTGGGGTGCGTGAGTGGGTTGAGGCCGTGCTCCCCCATACAATGGGGATACGCACATGGGCGTCTTTCTGGGAGAGACATGGCCGGAGGCCTGTGACAGGTGAAAAGTTGATACCTTCTTCTATTCCACTTTGTTTCGACTCTATTCATCAACTTTGTTTTTCTGTGATCAGGGAGGGCACGCCATGTCAAGGCCCCTCAGTTGGCCTTCCGTCGGCCGGGTGCAATTTCTTGGTTCACTGCAGCACCGGTGCCGAGTCCAGTACCGAGGGCGACGTTAGTTGAATCTTCAGCGGCTCCTTCTCCGGCACGGGCCACACTTTGGGACGAGGGGCCATCGGGGGTTGTGCGCCCTAGAGCAGAATCGCCATCAAATGGGGAGGAGGAGAGACCATTGATAAGGTGTAAGGTCATGTTCACGCTGGCTCCTCCTGTGGTAATTAATTTGGACACTATTGATCAACTTTGTTTTTCTGTGATCAGGGAGGGTATGCCGCGTCAGGGCCCCTCAGTTGGCCTTCCGTCGGTCGGGTGCAATTGCTCGATTCACTGAAGCACCGGTGCCGCGCCCAGTACCGAGGGCGGCATCAGTTGAATCTTCAGCGGCTCCTTCTCCAGCACGGGCCGCACTTTGGGACGAGGGGCCATTGGGGCTTGTGCGCCCTAGAGCAGAATCGCTATCAAATGGGGAGGAGGAGAGGCCATTGATAAGGCGCAGGGTCGTGTTCACGCCGGCTCCTCCGGTGGTAATTAATTTGGACTCTATTTATCAACTTTGTTTTTCTATGATCAGGGAGGGCACGTCGCGTCAGGGCCCCTCAGTTGGCCTTCCGTCGGCCGGGTGCAATTTCTCGATTCTCTGCAGCACCGTTGCCGCGCCCAGTACTGAGGGCGGCGTTAGTTGAATCTTCAGCGGCTCCTTCTCCAGCACGGGCCGCACTTTGGGACGAGGGGCCATCGGGGGTTGTGCGCCCTAGAGCAGAATCGCCATCAAATGGGGAGGAGGAGAGGCCATTGAGAAGGCGCAGGGTCGTGTTCACACCGGCTCCTCCTGTGGTAATTAATTTGGACTCCCCCCTGGCGGATGCGGAGAGGAGTATGGCTACGGTGCCTGCCCTTGAGGGCGGACAAACAATGGGGGTTGCCCCGGTCGGCTTAGGCCATAATGATACCGTCGCTTCGGCGACTCAATTGGTGGTTCCAGTCGCTAAGACGGGAGGTAGTTCCTCAGTGGCTGCTAATGTTGGTGAGTCAAGCGCTCCTTCGGTGGCTACGGTGGGTGGTTCTACCTCGCTGGTGGCGGAAGGAGGAAGGGATTCTGTAGGAGATGAGTACGAGTCCGAATTCGACTTGGACCCCGACGATGTTCGTATGTTCCAAGAAGGCTTCACCAATTCAGCGGTGCGCGTAGAGGGGCGATCTCGCTTCATCGAGGTTCCCACGGAGTTGAACTTATTGCTCCAAGGGAAAAGCTTGGTGCCGCAGTTTTAGCTGCAATGCTCGGAGGCCGAGAATGCATCGTTGAGGGACGTTACGGATTTCGGATTGATGAATGAAGTGGCCGCGATGGGCTTGAGGGTATGTAATATGACGTAGGTTCGCTTCTTCTTTGCCTTAGTTTGTTCTTTATCTTAATCGTTGTCTTTGCTTTGCAGTCTTATTTGTTGGAGGTAGAGAGAATCCGTCGAGCCAACGTCCGCTCGGGGATATTTTTATGGGTGCTGGAGAAGTACCGCCGCTACTGAGATCGGTGCCAAGAGATACGCGTACGCTTGAGGAATGATTCCCATAGCCAAGCCTTGGTCGAGGAACTGGTGAGGCTGGAGCTTCAGATGCAGCAAATACTTGGCGAAACAAACGAGTGCTCTCGAGGAGCAACTCTGTCAGAAGGATAAGGAGCTCGAGGCGGGAAAGAGGGCTGCAGCTGAGTGTGAGCGCCAGGGCCAGGGTAAGGCGGCGGAGGCCGCTGCGGCATGGAGCGGGAAAGTGACTGCGTTAGAGGGTGAAGTCGCAGCTTTGAAGCTTCAGGTGAAGGATGCCTCGTCGAGGGCTGGGGCGTTGAAGGAAGCTATCCGCGTGCATGAGTCCCAGCGGGAGTTGGAGAGGGCTGTTGCGGCCTTTAGAGAAGCGGGTCTCGATGACCGGATTGGTGTCTTTGAACAGGACGCCCAAGTCATGGCGGACCGGATCATGGCCTTAGAAGAAGAGAATCAGCGCCTACGGGACCAAGTCGCTTCTTCCAGCCAGGCTCGCAAACTTTGGGTCTTTATTGAGGCCCAACGTGATGTATATAAGAATTTGTGGGAGTCCGGCATCGTGACCGAAGCTTCTTTTTAGGGAGCGCATCAAAAGGCTCGTGAGGCCCGTACCAACTGTGGTTTTGATGCGGCGACGCCAGAGGCTGACGATGGTGCAGATGGTGGCGCGGATGGCGCCGAGTAAAAAGATGTTATGCATTTTTTCTTGTCTTGTTAGCCATTTGGCGTTTAAGTGTTTCTTGTTTTTCTCCTTCTTTTTCCTTGTACTGACCGGCCTTTGCCGGGTGTAAGCGGAGATGACCCGCAATTAACTTTGTAGATAAATAAAATCTCCTTTACGTTATTTTCCTTGTATTTGTTTAGTACCTCCCCTTTCCCCCCTTGGATTTTTCTTTGCATGCGTTCGAAGGGGTGATTTGCCTTTGAGTTTGACTCTGGTAGGCATGTTAGTTTTTGATTGTTGATGACTTTTCTTCTTCGACTCGGGTTGAGCGAGTCGGAGTCGTTGCTTGGCGATAGCGGCACTTAGCCTTAGTCCCAGTTCGGACGCGGTCGAACTACCGGCCGTGATGATAAAAAATGCGGCCTTGTAGTTTGACTGGGGCCGAACTTTACGTGTCCCTAATCTTAGTTTGAGTTGGGAGTACTTACATGAATGGCGAGGGTACCTAACCTGTGCCTCAATTCATTGGAGGTTGGGTTTTGCTGAGTTTAATGATGAAGGCGCTTGGTCCGAGTTCTGGTTCAACTATGGTTGAACTTGTTAGATTTGAGGACGAAGGCGTCTAGCCTTATGGTTCGAGCGAGGTCAAACTCGTTGGATTTGATGGTGAAGGCGCGTAGCCTGAGTCTTGGTTCAACCGAAGTTGAACTTACTGGCGAAGGCGCATAGCCTTGATTTAATGGCGAAGGCACATAGCCTGAGTCCCAGTTCAACTATTGTTGAACTTTGTTAATTTTGATAGTGGAGGCGCATAGCCCGAGTCTTGGTTCAACCGTATTTGAACTTACTGGCGACGGCGCACAGCCTTGATTTAATGGCGTAGGCGCATATCCTGAGTCCCAGTTCAACTGTTGTTGAACTTTGTGAATTTTGATAGCGGAGGCGCATAGCCTGAGTCTTGGTTCAACCGTAGTTGAACTTACTGGCGAAGGCGCATAGCCTGAGTCCCAGTTCAACTGTTGTTGAACTTTGTCAATTTTGATGGCGAAAGCACATAGCTTGAGTCTTGGTTCAACCGTAGTTGAACTTACTGGCAAAGGCGTATAGCCTTGATTTAATGGCGAAGGCGCATAGCCTAAGTCCCAGTTCAACTGTTGTTGAACTTTGTCAATTTTGATGGGGAAGGTGCACAACTTGAGTCTTGGTTCAACCGTAGTTGAACTTACTGGCAAAGGCGCTTAGCCGTAATTTAATGGCGAACGCGCATAGCTTGAGTCCCAGTTCAACTGTTGTTGAGCTTTGTCAATTTTGATGGCGAAGGCGCATAGCCTGAGTCTTGGTTCAACCGTAGTTGAACTTACTGGCGAAGGTGCATAGCCTTGATTTAATGGTGAAGGCGCATAACCTTGATTTAATGGCGAAGGCGTATAGCCTGAGTCCTAGTTCAATTGTTGTTGAACTTTGTCAATTTTGATGGCGAAGGCGCATAGCCTGAGTCTTGGTTCAATCGTAGTTGAACTTACTAGCGAAGGCGCATAGCCTTGATTTAATGGCGAAGGCACATAGCCTGAGTCGCAGTTCAACTGTTGTTGAACTTTGTCAATTTTGATGGCGAAGGCGCATAGCCTGAGTCCCAGTTCAACTGTTGTTGAACTTTGTCAATTTTGATGGCGAAGGCGCATAGCCTGAGTCTTGATTCAACCGTAGTTAAACTTACTGGCGAAGGCGCATAGCCTGAGTCCCAGTTCAACTGTTGTTGAACTTTGTCAATTTTGATGGCGAAGGTGCATAGCCTGAGTCTTGGTTGAACCGTAGTTGAACTTAATGGCGAAGGTGCATAGCCTGAGTCCCACGTTGTGGGTATTGAATGTTGAAGCTCGGTTTTGATTCGAGACCTTGAGGAGCTTATACGTTGTTTTCCCAATCAGGGTATGCAGGCTATCTTGAGGCGACTCTCGGCTCGAGATATCTCCGTGCCGGTTTTCGGTTGGAGCCCGTATCAGGGATGCGGGAGATGCCTTATAGAGATCCTCCCTTAGGAGGGGCTTCTTCTTTTTGTTTGCACTATCCGAGATCAGAGAGAGAAAGGACATGGATCTTGATTTGAGATCTTCGAGTTCCCCTTGTCCGATATGCCGCTTTGGCTTGTTTAAGCTGGGTTTTGTTTTCCTTTTCCGGCGTTTCTTTCCTTTTGGTCCAGGGAAGAACTACGCTATTTTGCTAGGAAATCCCCACAGACGGCGCCAAATTGTTCGCTCAAAAGTTATCATATACCTTATGAGTGTAAAACAATGTAAATGAATCACGGAAAAATTATAGAAAACCGTAATAATCCATTGGACCAAATGAAGGATGCGAAAATAAGTATTCAGAGTTAGGAGGAAAAACACTAAAAGCCTTTATTGATAGTATTGATTTGGTCTGCCTCTCCATGAAGAGGTTCAGAGCCTTACAATGGTGTTCCACTTTCCCATAATATGTGTATCGTTGTGTCTTTTCTCTCTCTCCTGAATAGTGGCGAAGAAGAAGCCCCTTTTCTAGGGTTTCCTCTCTTGATATTTATAGCTGTGAGCTTCGTGAGCTGGCAGTAAGTGGCCGTGACCACGTTGGGGTTTCTCCTTCATGATGGCGGATGTGCCGTGACCTTGTTAATCGAATAAGATAAAAGTTAAATACCGTTAATTCTAAGTGGTCATACCACTTATTAATCATGAATTAGCTTAAGACGAGATTAACTTCGTTAATTATCGTGGAATCGAATTCTGACCCATACAGTAAGCAATAGGCGTCCAACTTATATACATTGACCGTGCTAAAAATTTACACTATACTGATGTACTTTTATCTGATATATAGCAGGTTATTTATCATATTTTGCTAGTTATCAATTTGATGCTTGTTATAGGAGTATTAGTTATCTGTAATTGTATTTTACGTGACCTCCTGATATATAAAACTGTTTTACAATGTATATCACTCTAAAAAACATAGGATTATTGTTTATGTCTTTGTTTCAAGAACTTTGAAATTGATTCGTTAAATGTACTTGAGGAAGAGCATTATGGTGACAGCAGGGTCAGACGAGTATTCCGTTGACGGGTTCGATTGAACCCATAATTTTCGGGTTCAATTGAACACATAACTTTTGACGCGGGTATAAATTTATGTGTAAAAATTTACTAAAATAACAAAAATAGCAGATATGAATCCATAACTTTAAAAAATATAATGGATTCAATGTCAAGAATCTTAAAAGTTGAATCCATAAAGCTTAAATTTTGGGTCTGCCTCTGGATGACAGGACTAACCTTGTTTTCCTTTACTCTGGATGAAATGCAGTGTGGAGATATATATTACTATAAGACAAGAACACAAAAAGAGAACATCAAGAGATCCTAGATTGAGTCCTGAGCCACAAAGTCCAGACGATATGAGTTTAGACCTTCAACTGAATTTACCATGTGGATCATCAGAGAACAACCAAGTAGTTGACAACTTCACTAAACGTAATTCTGTCAGCAATTCAAGTTACTCCGGTGGTGATACCGAGATCAAAAGGCGTGGTGGTATCGCTCGTTCTCTGTCGCGGTTGACGTTTGACGGTGATCAACAAGAGATGTTCACTGCAGTTTGCAAGAAGTGTCATATGTTGGTAATGATGCGCAGATCTTCACCATCATGTCCAAACTGCAAATTTATCAACCCGGCGCCAGACCTGAGCACTCCTATATTTCAAAAGAAGTTTAAGCCTCTCTTGTCTAATAAAAGAAATGTTCTAGTTACCAAAGTTTGAGGGTGAAGTGTAGCGATATGATAAGCGTGGATTAATATGAACAGCCTTAGTTTGCTTGCGGTTGAGACATAGTTGTTGTTATATATTTTTCAGGTTACAAACGATTGTCTGTAGCATCATTTGAGCTGCAATCTTTTAAATAGCTTCCTAGTCCCTCCATCTAACTGTTGGGCACATGCCCATGTTGTCCAGCAAAAGGCCCAATGGTCTAATCCTATTCTCTTTTGGTTTTCAATCCTATTTGAAATTGGATTCGATTTATTTTTATTTTGAGTGGGTTTTGGCTTTAAGAGAAAACACCACTCATGATCTATAAATAGGACAACTTTGGAGAATTATTCTATGCTCATTGATATAAGTCTTTGAAAGACTTAAGCACATAAGGGTGGGTTATTAGAGAGCTTTCATCAAGAGAGAAGAGAGAAGAAAAGTATTTGTTTTGCTGCAGATTTTTATTCCGACCAGCCAACTTCAAATCATGTTTTCTGATTCGTTAACCGTTGGATCGGGCTGAAATTTTTACTGAGTGTTCCTAACATCTTGCTTTTAGATTTGAATGGTGGAGATCGGATTTAGAGGCCCATAGCATCTGATTTCAAGCCTCTACCAGTAGCTTCATTTTGTGGATTATACTCTTTCTTCAATTGATTAGTTGTTGCTCTTGTTGCTATTGTTTCTCCGTGTTTGGCCCTTATGTAGCCAATTTGGAGAAACTTTATAACACTCTTATTGTTATAGTGGAGCTTTTTGGATCTTTGTGATCCCGTAATTTTTTCCTTCGATTTGAAAGGTTTTCCACGTTAAAATTTGGTGTTCTTTATCTTTTTTATTTTCGGGTTTGCCTCTTCCTTGACATGACAGTGGTATCAGAGCCCTAGTTATTTATCCGAGTTATTACGGAATGGAGGTGAATATGAGCAAGATGAAAGACTTGTTGTTCGTGAAGAAGATGCATCTACCCATTTTTTTAGCTCATAAACCCGAGAGTATATCCGATGAAAATTGGGATTTCGAGCACCAACAAGTATGTGGATATATACGACAATGGGTTGAAGATAATGTTCGCAACCATATTGTGAACGAGATACATGTGAGATCATTGTGGGAAAAGCTAGAGACTCTTTATGCTTCAAAAATCGGAAACAACAAATTGTTTCTGCTAAAGCAATTGATGACCTTTAAATACAAGGAAGACAACCCTATCCTTGATCACATAAATGATTTTCAGGGTGTCCTTGATCAACTATCTGGAATGGGGGTTAATTTTGATGATGAGATACAAGGACTTTGGCTTCTTAATACTTTGCCAGACTCTTGGGAAATTCTTCGTGTTTCTTTGACAAATTCAGCTTCTGGAGGTAAGGTGACCATGAAATATGCCAAGAGTGGTGTGTTGAACGAGGAAGTAAGGAGAAAATCTCAGGGTTCATCCTCACAAGCAGATATCTTGGTTACAGAAGACCGGGGGAGAGATAGAATAAGAGGTTCAAGGAATAGAGGTAAAAGTAGAAGTAAGTCAAGGTCCAAATACTATAATGTTACATGCAACCACTGTGGCAAGAAAGGACACATCAAAAGGTTTTGCTGCAAGATGAATCAAGACACTAGAGAAGGAAAGAAAGTTGAAACTAATGAGAACAATGTTGCTGCTATTGTTCAAGATGACTTTTTTTTTGCTTATGATGAAAACATCATCAATTTGGTATCCTATGAGACGAGTTGGATAGTAGATTCTGGAGCTACCTCACATGTCACACCAAGAAAAGATTTTTTCTCATCTTATACTGCTGTTGATTCTGGAGTGTTAAAGATGGGCAATGCCAGTGAAGTTAATGTGTTTGGTGTTGGCACAGTTTTTTTGAAAACTAATAATGGTTCAACGTTAGTTCTTCAAGATGTGAAGCATGCTCCAGACTTTCCTTTTAATTTGATCTCCGCAGGAAGATTAGACGATGAAGGTTACCATGATGATCTCTTTAATGGCCAATGGAAGCTCACTAAGGGTTCGTTAGTAGTGGCTTGCGGAGTCAAGTCTGGTCAATTATATGTGACACAAGGCTCTATTCTTAATGACTCAATAAATTTGGTGGAAAGTGACAGTTTGTCAAAATTGTGGCATCGAAGATTGAGTCATATGAGTGAGAGAGGGATTACGTGTTTGGCTAAGAAAAGTTTGCTTTCTGGAGTAAAACAAGCAAAGCTGCAAAGGTGCATACATTGTTTAGCTGGCAAACAGAAAAGGGTTTCCTTTCATAGCCATCCTCCCTCAAGAAAGCCCGATTTATTAGAGCTAGTACACTCTGATTTGTGTGGTCCTTTTAAAGTAAAGTCAAAAGGTGGTGCACTTTACTTTGTGACCTTCATTGATGATCATTATCGTAAGCTCTGGGTGTATCCTTTGAAATCTAAAGATCAAGTACTTGGCATGTTTAAGGAATTCCAGGCCTTAGCTGAGAGACAGACGGGGAAGAAATTAAAATGTATTCGCACTGACAATGAATATTGTGGTCCCTTTGATAATTATTGCAAGGAACAAGGAATTCGTCATCAGAAAACTCTGCCCAGGACGCCTCAATTGAACGGTTTGGCATAGAGGATGAATAGAACTCTAGTTGAGAGACTTAGATGCTTACTTTCAGAGGCTAAACTTCCAAATACATTTTGGGCGGAAGCACTTAACACTGTTACCTATGTTATCAATTTGTCTCCTGCTGTTGCTTTGGATGGTGATGTCCCAGATAGAATTTGGTTTGCCAAAGATGATTTTTATGATCACCTGAGAGTTTTTGGGTGTAAAGCTTGTGTGCATATTCCTAAAGATGAGAGATCGAAACTGGATGTCAAAACTAAGCCGTGCATCTTTATCAGTTATGGTCAAGATGAGTTTGGGTATCGTTTTTATGATCCAGTTGATACACTTATTAGAAGTCGTGATGCAATATTTTTTGAAGACCAAACTATTGAAGACATTGACAAAGCTGAGAAGATGGATTCTCAGAGTAATGAGAGCTTAGTTGATATTGATCCAGTTTCAATTGCTAAGGCACCTATTGCACATGAAGGAACTCAGGACAATGATGGAGATAACGATCAAGATCAAGATGATCATCATGGTATAGATGTTATGGATACTCCAGTTGATGAAGTTGTGGTTGATCAGCAACCAATTCCTGCACATATAACTACTTCGAATGCTCCTGGAACCTCTCTTAGAAGATCTAAAAGGGAGAAGCAAAAATCCATGCGCTATCCTCCTGATGAGTATGTACTTTTGACTGACATGGGAGAACCTGATAATTATGATGAAGCCATGCAAGATACTCACAAAGATCAGTGGATCGAAGCGATGGAAGATGAGATGAAGTCACTCCATGAGAATGGCACATATGAGTTAGTGAAATTTCCGAAAGGTAAGAGAGATTTATCTAACAAATGGATATTCAGAATAAAGCAAGATAACCATACCTCTACGCCTAGATACAAGGCGAGGTTAGTTGTTAAAGGTTTTGGCCAGAAGAAGGGAGTTGACTTTGATGATATTTTCTCCCCTGTTGTGAAGATGTCTTCTATTCGTATGGTTCTAGGCTTAGCTGCAAGTCTAGATTTAGAGGTTGAGCAGATGGATGTCAAGACTGCTTTTCTTCATGGTGATTTAGATGATGAGATTTATATGGAGCATCCTGAGGACTTCGTAGTTAAGCTTGCAGATAAACATAAATTTTGTAGAAAATTGGCAGGTATGAAGCCTGTCAATAGTTCCTCTACTTGAAGATACATTTGGCCCCTTGGCTGGTGGGGGAGTGTGTTGGGCACATGCCCATGTTGTCCAGCCAAAGGCCCAAAGGCCTAATCCTATTCTCTTTTGGTTTCCAATCCTATTTGGAATTGGATTCGGTTTATTCCTATTTTGAGTGGGTTTTGACTTTAAGAGAAAGCACCACTCATGATCTATAAATAGGACAACCTTGGAGAATTATTCTATGCTTATTGATGCAACTCTTTGAAAGACTTAAGCACATAAGAGTGGGTTTTGAGAAGAGAAGAAAAATATTTGTTTTGCTGCAGATTTTTATTCCGACCAGCCAACTTCAAATCACGTTTGCCGATTCGTTAACAGTTGGATCGGGCTGAAATTGTTATTGAGTGTTCCTAACATCTTGGTCTTAGATTTGAACGGTGAAGATCTGATTTGGAGGCTCGTAGCATCTGATTTCGAGCCTCTAGCAGCAACTTCATTTTGTAGATTATACTCTTTCTTCCATTGATTAGTTGTTGCTTTTGTTGCTATTGTTTCTCCGTGTTTGGCCCTTGTTGTGTAGCCAATTTGGAGAAATTTTGTAACACTCTTATTGTTATAGTGGAGCTTTTTAGATCTTTGTGATCCCGTGATTTTTTCCTTCGATTTGAAAGGTTTTCCACGTTAAAATTTTGTGTTCTTTATCTTTTTTATTTTCGGATTTGCCTCTTCCTCGTCGTAACATTAACTTCTGTTGCTCCTTCATAGAGAGGGAAAATAGGAAAAGGGAAAGAGTTTTTATACTTCAGTCCATGTTTATATTGATATAATGCAATAACTTGAAGAAAGCTGGAAACTGACCGTGTTAGTCCAAGCATTTAGTATCAAGGTTGGTAGGAAGTCCTAAACTTTTTTGATGCTTTTTTGAACAAAAGCACATTTTTAATGGTAAAAAAAAAGTTACACAAATAGGTAATTCGCAGTACAATACTGCAAATTACCTTAACGGAAATTTTAGCCATTAAGGTAATTTGCAGTAGTATACTGCGAATTATAAAAAAAATATTTTTTTATTTAATGCGCAGTAGTGTACTGCGAATTGAGGCTCTCCGTTTTTAGCGCCCAGCAATTCGCAGTACTATACTGCGAATAAGCAATGCGCAGTATAGTACTGCGAAGTGCTTTTAATAAATTAAACGCTCCTTCTTCTTCCCCAACACAATCGCTGTCCCCCC